>JAMQGT020004118.1:0-146161 GCA_024447675.2 Pterophyllum scalare | reverse complement strand
GCACAACAAGCTTGTATTGTTCAGTTGTTTATTGGAGAGAAGCTTAGTCCAACACCAGAGCAGGAGTGTTTTCTTCAGAAACACATTACAACATGTGGTGTAACAGGGAACATGATCTAAGCTGTTTTGTTTTTTTTTAATGCTCAGAATTTTTGGTTGTTTTGCAAATTTACAAACTTTGTGTCAGTTCTTATAAACAAATTGGAAATTTTGTGTTTTCAAATGAACATTTTTTGATGTAAAAGTTATTAAAATAACTGATATTTTTACTAAAAGCTTAATTCATTTACAATTTGTTCCATAAGCAACTGGACAGCGAATGTCAATAAGGTACAACAGAAACAAACTTTCTGTATGGCTCATGCTCACTAATAACTAATAAAGTTGAAAGAAAGCATTTTCTTGTGCAATTACTGCATGCCAACTATAACACCAGAATAAAACAAAAGTGCCTCAGACTCTGCATCACTACAGTGAGGACATCACTGGTCACTGCACTGCGAAATAAGATGTGACAAAAAAAACAAAAAACTGCTGTGGTGAAAACTCAAAGGGAAGTGGCATAAGGGTTCACAGGGCAGGCGAAGGTCACGCTATGAGTGGATATCCTTTTTTCTCCGGGGTATGACGGAGCAATGGCGCTTCTCAGTGGAGGGGTGGACGGACGACGGCAGCCTGTGTCTCCCTGGTGGAAACCGGGCAGCAGCCCTTCTTTTTCCTCCTCCATTCTGAGCTCGTCTTTCTCCATCAGGTTGCTGGAAAAGCTGAGTCGCTGCTCGTCCTCGTTTTCTGCTCCCCCTCCCTCTGAATCATCATCCACTGGTTTGGGGCCAAATATCCAGTCTGTAGGAAGAAAGAACACACGGTTGAAATGAATTCAAATAATTTATTTTTATGACTTCTCTGTGTGTGTGTTTAAAGGGGCATTTCACCAGACTTAGGTTCACTTTAGCTGTCATGTCGTGCATCACAAACTGCAGCATAGAGGGGTTTTTTTTTAGTTGAAGTACTAGTAACTGAGCATTAGCACATCTCAGCTTTGCTGCTTTGATATTAAATAGTCGCAGCAGGAGCTTTGCAGAACTAAATTGTCAGAACACACCCTTAAGAAGTTTAAGGGGTATTTTTTTAGCAATCATTTGATCAGTTGTTGGCATTCACCTTTAAAAAATAATAGACATCACTGGGAAGGTTATCCTGTCCACAAACCAGAGGGTGAACAAGAAGGAAACTGTCATCAAAACAAGGAAAAGATCAAACGTTGATTCACGAGAGCTCAGGGATAGAAAGGACTCAAAGACACTACAAACACAGATGCCAGAGTGGACACAGTGGCATCAGTTCAGGATGTGTCCACCTGGGGTTACCTGCCAGGTCATGCAACAGGTCATCAATGAGGTGTCCCACTATGGCGTAGGTGGCCACTATAATCACCACCACCCCAACTAGGGCATAGACTACATTGGGTGGGAGAGTTAAAGCATCTCTCGCTGGGGGGATATAGTCCACAAAATAGGCTTCCTCCTCCTCCTTCCTTTTAGACAGCTGGAGGAGCTGACGATGCTCAAACACTGGCTGTGTGAAGTTTGAAAGCAGAGCTTCTCCTGAGGTGTTCAGGGACACATTTGATAGCTGGTTCATGTTTTGTCTGGGCTGGTTTTTGAAACTCTTTTTATGGTATTGTCAGCTCAAAGAGCGTGTTGACGCTTTGGGGCTCTTTCTTTGGGTGATGAAAGATTTATTGTCTTGTTGCAGATCCAAGCTCCTTCACTTCTGCACTGTGAATGTTTGGAAAACAGGTGATACAGATGCACCAGAGAGGAGGAGGAGGAGGAGGAGGAGGAGGAGGGAAACGAACTGAGCATTAGAACATTTTGAACAGCTTCTACATCTTATGAGAATGGCATGGTTGAGTGACAGGTGGAAATGTGCGGATGGTTTAAAAATGAGAATACTGTTTCTCAGTAGTGACAGCTCCCTATCACAAAATGGCTCTACAGAAATGTAGTTCAGCTGACAAGTAAGGGCTGATGCCACCCATGTGCCAGTGCTCCTAATCTATCGTCTAGACTTAAATCCCAGAATTCCTCTTTCCCGCTTTTTGCACAGAGGGTCTTCGGTCCAGGAGAACGAGGAGTGCGAGACAGAGGAGAGGTGAATATAGGACAGACAGAGTTAATAGGATTGAGTCTGTCATAGAGCAATATCAGCTTTCCATCTGTAGGGATTAGAGATATGAGTGAGAAGAGGTGGACAGTAATATACCAAAGAGGCTTATATCCATAAGCCCATTGCATAATGATATATATATATATATATTTATATTTTTATATATATATATATTAGAATGAGCCCACTTTCTCTCAGGTCTAAACTAGTATCACTTCTTGGATACTTTAAAATGATCTTATCCACAGCATTTCCGCTTCTCATATGTCTTGTCATATAATTCAATAACATGAAACAATACTGTCACCACTGAGTTCTTTCTCCCTAACAGAGCAGTTGGCAATAACTAAAAGCACAATATTCTCACAGGTAGAAAGAGTATGCGTCTTAACATGGTTTTCTTTATAAATGTCTCTTGTAAAAAAAAAAAAAGATGAAAAAAGATGAGAAAATGACAGAGGTGACACAGAAGACGGTATTGCATTGAAGTGTTACAGGGAAACAAAATGAACTTGCCTGTAGTGAAGACATGAAACGTCTCCTCTGCTCTTTCCTTTTTGGATTCTGGTGTGAATTGTACAGAAGCAGCTCTGGAAATAACCACAAAGACATTGCAGAAGGTTAGTGTCTTGTAGTGGTCGCCCTTTAACAACAAGCCAAAGACCACGCAATCATTGTTTTTCACTACATGTGAGCCGGCAAACAGGTGAGTGTGTTTTTATCCTCACAAATATTTTCAGTGCAGCATCAGGATGTAGATGATTTCCTCCAGGATTTAGGCTTTGACTTGCGCTTGGTCTGTTTTCCAGGTAAGTTTGATGAACTGAGAGATAAGAAACTTCCATTCTATGACGGTGAAAGTTATATTGGCAAAGAGAATGAACCAAGAGACTGGGTGCATACCCCAGTAGAAGACGTGCGCCATGTTGTGGAGAGATGTAAAAAAAAAACAAAAAACCGAAAACAAACAAAAAGAACGTGAACGGAAGAGCGGGAATAGTGAAACCAAGGAAGAAGAGATGCAAACAAGAGATGCGATGATTTCTCTGAGTGTGTCTCAGGATGTGGCTGTTAAGAAAGTAACACCGTCTGTGCCAGTTTCGAGGTGAGCTTTAATAATCCTTACAGGATTTGCTTGACTCATGCCACTGTCACCACCAAAACCTTTTCAGCGAGTCAGCAGAAAGCTTAAACAGTTCGTTTTGCATCACCTGAAGAACCTGTTTCCTGTGGCTGAGGAGGTGAGGGGAGGATGTGGTGCTTGTGCAAAGGAAGAGGCGCCAGTTTGAGCAGCTCACTCACACCGCAAAACAACGAATGCAACTAAACCACACAAGAGAAGATGAAATGTCAAATGTATTGTGATTAATATTAAGATAAATTCACACTTTACCTGTAAGAATGACTCTTTTCTCATCAACTTGCAGGATTACTTTAGTTTGGTTTGGCAGGTTTTGAGGGGGGGGGTTCAGTTCAGTCTTTTCCAGGTAAAAAAAATAAAATTAAAAAAAGCAGAAACTCACTGTAAGCACTACAAGCTGAGCTGCTCAAGCAGTCTAGTCCTAAGCAAATAACATTAAGTCACTCAGTCAGGTAGATCCATATTGGCTTCCTCAAGCTGGGGTGACCACCTTCTTGGGTTTGTCTTCTGGCTCCATCAGCCACTTGTAGTAAGCATCACCCAGGATGAAGGCCCAGTAGACGACCGTTAAAGAGGTGTTTACTGTCATGATGCCGATAAGCAAAGGGTGCCACATGGTGGCAGAGGGGGTGGGCTCTTTCAAAAAAAAAAAAAATCTGTGTCAACTTAAAAAAGAAACAACAAAAAACAAAGATCCTGTTGTGTGTGTGAAAGGCTGTTTCAATAGTATCACCCGTCTGTCTGTTTCTACTCTCTCCGTGGACTCCCCACCCCTCTCTGTGCTCTCTTTCCACTGGTGACTAAGTTTCTGAGGCAACAGCAGCATAATCCTCTTCAGCAGCTTTGTTACAGAAGATAAGTGTGTGCTGGATGTAGACCTGCTTTACAGACACTTGCTCATCCATGAGGTGCTTTTGTTTAATGCACGTAGGCATTCTTTACAATGTGCAAAAAAAAAAAAGGATTTGTATGAACCAATATTTTGCAAAGAAACAGAAACTATGTAAAAACGTAACTCTGATTATGAGTTTTCAGCAATACACTGACCTAAAAAAGACATAATCTTTGTTCTGAACTGTATGTTCTCTGTAAGATATAATCCAGAATCTAATCAAGACTGGAGACATCAGATGGAGGACTTAATCTTACACCAAATGGCACAGATGGCTCCTTAAATCAACCCCATGGGCCATCAGACCCTAAAGACCACACTAGCCCTGAGATCACGTGTGTAATGTCTAGATGTTACAGACTCATCTGGTGTTGGCTATCTAAGAACTACGAATGATTAGAAAGCAAAAGCACAAAAAAATTATTAAAAAGCCTTCAAGGAAAATAAAATACTGAAATGGGGAAGCAGCCTCCACCAGGTGGCAGTCTGTACAAGCACTGAGTGGATGCGGGATGGGTTCAAAAACATTTTTAATGACAGGTCAGAGAATTTAATGAAATACCAAGAAAGAAAAATGCGGCATTTGCGCACGATGAAAGATTCAGCAGTGCTATCTGAACTTTGCATTGCTCTCCCTTTAAATGTTGTCGCACTAGAGGTGACTCCTGCCTGAGGTGAACTTTGACACCAGCGAGACAGCAGCGGGCTTATTGGAGCTGATGGTTTCATCACAGATCAAAAGGCGACGTGGCGCTGCTTCAAATCAGCTCCTTTCTTCAGCTGCAGCGCGGAGGGCGCTGCTTTAACATGAGTCGGTGCATAGCCTGAAAACGTGTTTAGGAGGGATACTTTTTTTCTTCTTCTTTTTTATGTGGAGCATTTTTATAGTTCACCAAAGAGGCCAAACGATACGGTCGCAACAATGAGGCCTCCCCCACAAATGAGCGTCTTTCTCCTTTCTCTTCTGGCACCTGGAGTTTTATACGCACTGAACAACATCCCTGCGCTTCAAGAGTAAGTGAGTGTGTGTGTGATGGTTTCAGTCTAATCTCGGCCTGTTGTATGGAGGCACGGCAAAGCCGTTGATATTAATGGGTTTAAGAAGCGGCCCACAGCCTGAAGGGGAAAGGGCGTATTTACCCAGAGGTGTCCCGCGGGGGGGGGGGGGGGAGTCAATAAGTCTTGAAAATATAATGCTGTGAATTTAAGGGATGTGTTGTAAACTCTTAAAAAGTAAATGTAAATTAGCTGAGTGCAAGGCTTTTGCAGTTAAATTTTATCACCCAAATTAGTGAGTGTTAATCAGTGTGCGGTTAATCCAGAGTTTCTGTAATCAGTCAGTGATACATATTCAACAGCTCCGAGCTTTCTCACCAAAGAAAAACTCGCGCCGAGAAACATTTGAAAGAAATAAAATAACAGAAATGTTTTTCTTTTTGAAGTTCGGGCTTCTCTTTCTAAACGTTTTGCTTTTATGGCGAAATTATGAAAGCTGGTAAGATTTTCGCAAAATTAGATTAATTTTTTAATTAATTAAATTAAAAAAAAATTGGATTTAATCTCTCATCACTAAAGAGAGCACAAAATAGTCCGAATCTGATCCTTATTACCTGATTAAGGTTGTCCAGAATAACTTGGTGGTGTTTGGACTTGTCTTTCTCTAACCGTCCTCAGACCTCTTGCTATCCTGGGAATGGAAACTGTCATCCTGGGGTCCGTTTTTCTCCTCCTCCTCCTCCTCACTGTGCAGTGCAAGGAAAAAGTGGACCCTTTGTTCTACGGTATAGCCACACAAACATCCACTTTAATATAAATGAGTAAAGTGAAGATGATGAGTTATTTCCCTGCGCCTCTCTGTGTGTTTACAGTATTTGCAGAGTTTTCCTTCACCTGCGTGTTGGGCCTGACCAACGCTTTAGAGCAGGATGGATTCATCTCTGGCTTCATGGGCTTCTATATAAAGATGGTAAAATCTCGCTTTTCTCTCTTGGACTCGTTGGTTTTCATTTCATAAGTTTAAATGTCAAAGTTTTGATGTTTTTCCCCTTCAGGGTGAGCCTCATCTAAGTACTGCCTATGCTGTGATGATGTCTTACTGGGAGGGTGTTGTTCACTTCATCCTCTTCCTCACTATCATCCACCGCATGTTCTCTGGGTAAGTTTTATTGCTGCTATAACAGTCTCTCGGCTGTCTGCTTTAGTGAGACCTCTGACTCCTGTCGTGCAGGAAGTCGTATCGTAGCCTGGGCCTGCTGTGGGCAGGCTCCGCCATCGCCTGTCAAATTGTTCACATCCCAGGAGTGGTCATTGGTGAGAGTCGCATAGTTTGGCTACATCAGCAAAGTTGTTTATTGCAATATATATTCATAATGTTTTGATTTGTTCAGGTAAGTATGGGTCTAACATTCGACCAGCCTTTTGGAGTAATGTCCCCTTCGTTTTGGTGCCTTTCTGGGCAGCAGCACTGCTCTTTAACAGACCCAGAGAGATGCAAATCATCAAAGCAGATAAGGTAAAAAGTTCTCTATTTCACATGCATATAATATACAGTATATACCCTGAGAGTATGAGCTAGAAGCTCATTTCAATTTGCATATCTGCAAACTGTGAGCGAAAAAAAGGAAGAGAATTGTTTTCATTTTGTAGATCAATTTATTTGGTCAGACCTGGGACGGGGGGGGTCATTAAACTTTCTGTGCATTTTCTTAACCACTTGTCCAATTCAGAGTCACGAGGCTGGAGCATAACTCAGCTGTCGTAGGGCAAAAGACAGGGTATACTTGGACAGGTTGCCAGTCCATCACAGGGCTAACACAGCCATGGAAAACTATTCCCACTCACGTTCACACGTACAGCTGCTTTAGAATCGCCAGTTAACCTAACATCCATTTACTTTAGACTAGAACATGTAAATGCCACACAGCATTGAACTATACTGTAAAAAAGTATGTATAATGGGAGAAGAATATTATTGTTTTTGCACATGAACTCTAGACAGTCTCAGAAGAATCATTTCAGGACATTTGTTCATAGCTGTCCTTTTTATATCATGTACCGCAGTATTAGATGGTCCACCTGAACTGCGTTCTCACTACTTGAAATACTATGTTTGGTTCAGGCAAGGCTGCTCCCTGGATAGAAGGTGCAGGAGGATGCATAACACCCTCTTGCTTGCTGTGAATTTTCCAGACAGTTACCTGCTTTATTCCCACGTGGGCTCAGTGGGACATCACACAGACTGCATGCTAGTGAGCAGGCGGGCTGAGGACTGTTTAATATCCAGTTTGACCGTGTTGGTCATTTGTGTTCTCACGTGCAGCTCCACTGTGTTATCTCTAGACACGTTCAGTTTTACAGTGCCTGTGTGAAAATAACTTTTACAGTGTTAAATGTACAGCAGCTGCTGTGAAATATTCACATCAACTGTGAATGTTTTTGTGTTGAGTAGATCGCCGCAGAGCAGAAGAAAGGTCTGCTGTCTCGACCCGTCGACCTGCTTCTGTCACTGCTATCGCTGGGAGCCATGGCCTTCGCTGTTTTTAGAGGCTTTGTAAGTCAAACAAAATGAGACCTTTTCTGTGTTGCGCCTTGCGCCTCTGACTGCACTCCAGTTGTCACTCTCTCTTCATGTTGTGCTCCAGGTGGTGCTGGACTGTCCTCTGGACACCTGCTTCACCTACATCTATCAGTATGAGCCGTACCTCAAAGATCCAGTTGGCTTTCCCAGAGTTATGGTCAGTCTGGAGAGAAAAAGACCAGCAAACTGTGTTAAATTTAGTATATAGCGTATTCTTAACTGTTTTTGCACACAATTCTTTTAGATGCTGGTGTATTTCTTCTACGCACTGCCCCTGCTGACAGTCTTCATCTATGGTCTGAAAACCCCTGGTTGTAGCTGGATGTTGGACTGGACCGTCTTCTTTGCTGGTGCCGTGGCTCAGGTATCTGTGGTTATAATAGCTTTGCTGTGATTTAATATTCCTTGCAATAAGGAAAATGGAAAGCTTCATGTTGACTTCCTCCCCACCTGCTGTTCTCTCCAGACCCAGTGGTGCCATATCGGAGCATCTCTGCATTCCCGCACTCCCTTCACGTACAGAGTCCCAGCAGACAAACGGTTGCCTGTTATCGCCCTCAATGTGCTGTTTGCTGCTGCACCGGCTCTGCTGGCCCTGCGCTGCCACACAAACCCCGCTTATTTTATGAAGCCTGTTCCTGCGGGACAATCCAGTGACAAGAAAAAGAAAAACTAGACCACACACAAGCCGCGGACTGGTGAGGAATGCTTACTGGGGCACGAACTGAATTAAATGCACACATTTTTCATCCGTAAGACCCAGAGGAAATCTAAAAACATTGCTCTCTGAGTCAACTGTTAAAAATCAGTGGCCTCACCCAGCACTTCCTGCATGAACTTTTGGACCCTGATAAGGAGGCTGTTGATGGAGGTGAGGACTGTGATCAGATCGCACAGTGTTCAGGTGACTCATGCAGACACCCAGTTGGTATCGTCACAAACTTCAGCTAACCTGAATCATACAGATCAGCAGCAGAGCACTAGAGAGTGATTCAGTCATTACTTTTTTCTATACAGAAATCTAAACCAAAGCCACAAAATTTGAAGGTTTGTTTTCTGATCTTGAATATTGCAACTTTCATCCTTCTGTGATTTTTTTTTTTTTTTTTTTATTACCCCCACACAAACTGATTATTAAATGATGAATCCTCTGAAGGCTGAATAGCCTAAGAGCTGCTGATAAGGGAGATGACTTACTCAAGCTGAAGGGGAAAAAAAAAAACCCACTTGGTGACAGACATTGTGGTCGAGCCTTCATGTGACTGGAGTTTATAAAGAAATCAGGCAGATATTCATCACTATTCCACCAAGTCAGGAGTGTTGCCTTCAGATACTTTGTTTTAAAAAGCTAAATATTCCATTTACAACAATGTAAAAAGGGGACAAACAGCACACTGGTGAGACTGAAAGCTTGAGATATTGTGTATTTGCTTAATAAACGACTTAAATGATTATCATTCTGTCCGTCTGCAGTTTAAAACTGGAGCGTTGAACTGTGGTTATTTTTGTATTTTAAAAATGAGATACAGATTTCTTGCAGCTAGCTGTGCGTGTCGGTGTTTGATTTTCTCTCAGTAAATATAAGGATAATATTTGACTCTCATGTCACATGTCTGAGCTTCTAAACTTTAACAAATGCACTTTTCCCTAAATCAAGTGGTTTACTGGTTCAGCAGTCCCGTCTCCTCAGCTGTTAGTATTGTCTCCAGCTGGTGATGTCATTGTGCCCTACTGCACTGCTGCAGTTATCAGAGTGATAAGAGGTGAACCCTGGATTTAGGTGAGCTATCACAACGGGTGCACAGACTATCATAGGAAACATCGGTCAGCTCACAAAAATCCTTGTCTTTGCTGCTAATGTGTAATTTGACTTGGTAAATAAAACATTTCCTGTTTGTATATATACAGTAGGATATGCAGGACACAGAGGTCAATGTAGGATATAGGCCAAGGACTTTTTTTTTTTTGTCACAGTTTCTGAAATCACATTAAGTTCATATTGTATAACATACCCTTCACACTTTACAAAACACTCTACAAGTATACACGATCATCCTTGTGGTGGCATGAAAGTCTGTAGGCTTTATCTTATCACACCGTAAATGTTCCATTAAAATCCCATCTGTTTAGTTTGGTATAAAGTGGTGGAGTGACCAGCTGACTCTCATTAGAGTAGAGCCTTGCCACCTACATACAAGTGCATATGGACTTGGTATTGGGTATTGGGCCACACCTCTTAATCAATGAATTCAGGTGTTTTCAGTTCCCATTGCCACAGCTGCATAAAATCAAGCACCTAGCCATGCAGTCTGCCTTTGCAAACATTTGTGAAATAATGTTTTTTTCTAAAGAGCTCTTGTGAGTTCAACTGTGGTCCTGCAATAGGATGAAACCGTTGCAACAGGCCAGTTTGTGAAATTTCTTCCATCCTAGATATTCCACAATCAGCTGTAAGAGGTATTGCAATTTGGAAGCGTTTTGGAAACAGCATCTCAGCCACAAAGTAACAAACCACAACAAACAAGACTTAAGCCCTCAAATCACCTTATACAACAGGCCTCATTCTCACAAGCACTTTTTTTCTAGTGCTTTTTGTCTAATATTTACACTCATTCATATCAGCCCAAAAACTGTGCACTGGGAGCTTAATGGCATGGATTTCAATGGCTGAGCAGCTCCTGAAAGTATAATGCATAGGTGGACTGAAGCTTTTGTTCATTTAGTGTACTTAAGTCAGGGCCACTGTCATCAAAAGAAGATATTTTGTCACTCGAGGTGAGTGGAGCAGCAACAAAAGCACTGTACAGAACAGAGAAGGCATGAATGACCACAGAAATGACTGCAAGTCAGACACGGCATGAGCGGGAAGAGCTGCTGTAGAGGTGGGTTGCAAAGCAGGTTGCAGAAGTCAATAACCGTATGCAAACTAAAGCGAAACTATTTTGTTTGTCTTCAGCTCAAGTAGCTGTGGATAATTTACAATTTGAAATGATTTGGATTTATCTTATACTGAGACTTGCAGCTCCTCACCAAGTCTCTGTATCCACTGTCTGAGCTAACCATGTTAAGGATAACCTCTTTTTGACCAGATGCTACATTCAGATGTTCCCTTGTCACAAGGGGTCACCATGGTGGGTAGTTTTACCTATTTGTTTTGGCGGTTTTTGCCAGATGCCCTTCCTGACACAAGCCCAATGAGGAATTGAGTTTTTTCCTGTGAATGTGTAAACCACTCCACTATGGAGTTGCAACAAAACACAAAGAATGGTTGGGGGAAAAATACAGATCTGGTTGTGGGTCGAGCGTGACTTTGCAGCCTATCTGAACTAAAGCGAGCTCAATTTGAAACTAAAAAACTGTTGATGGCATGAATGAAAACACAACTTTTGTTCATTTTGTTCCCTTTATTAAGAATGGAGTACAACAGCAGGACAAAAAGTCATAACACCAAAAAAAGTGGATAACAGATCAAATATCAAAGAGACAAAAGACGAAAAAAGGAGTGACATTCTACCCATTGTGTAAATATGGCCGTGCAAATTAGGTACAATCAAGTGGTTATCTCAAAGTATTCTGTAATCCCACCTACACAATCTATGTCAATGGGACATACACATTAGCTGAGAGTGTTTATGGGGATGGGGAAGTCTATTGGATTGGACAAGGTCCAGCTATTGATCAGGATTCAGCCAATAACACACATCACAATATTTACAGTACAGAGATTAGAGGCAATCAAATGATTAATTTTGTTATTGATTGTTGGACTTACATATTGGTATAGAAAAATGGTGTTACATCAGCTTTCTAAAGGATAAGAAAAAGAGCATGTTCACTAGCAAATGATTCATAATAAATAGTAACATTACACAAACAGATATTAGAGGGGGAAAAAAAGCACGTCAGTAGAATTAAAGAGACCAGCTATTCAGGTGCTCTATAGTAAAGTAACAGCTACAGTACACGTACAAAAAGCTGGGATACCAGGACTATCTTGCATCAATTACATCTGTGCTTTGTAAACAGAATACTAAGATGAGTATTTTTTCCTTTTCATGTAGAACAAGCAAACTTTTCCAAAAAAGTGAGTTAGCACTCAAAGTTTCTGTCTTACATGCATACGCTCACACGCTGCTGTCAGGCCGACAAACCGAGAGAAAGTTATAGTTTTTAAAGAAGAAGAGGAATTACTGTTCGGGAAGGAGGATGTTAAGATGGTGCTAAAGTCAGTGTTCACATGGACCTTGGTTAAAGGAAGCAGAGAGAGAGAAAATAAAACGAAGCATCAAAACACATGGAGGTTAGGTTATGGCAATAACTCTGTGTTAGAAGGAGATAATCTTATTCATCAGGGGGAGTAAAGCTAAGCAGAGAGCATGGTTTGTGGTTAGAAGCGGGAAGGGAAATGGAAATGATGTGAACTACTGTCTTTCCTTATGGGCCATGGTTAGCACCTAGGCATTGTGGATGTTGTATTATTTGGTTCAGTAGTAGCTGTGTGCGTCCTCTCTGGCCTTGCGTCCCTCTCCTCCATGCCTCCTGTGGCCATGGCGATCGTGGTGCTGGTTGCGGTGATGGCGTCGGTACCGGTGCAGTCGCCGAGCTGCAGGGGGCAGGAAGTAAATATGTTTAGCTGGTGTTGTGCTGTGCACACACCTGTCACTGTACAATTACTGTACTGTAAAAATTACTGCTTAAAGCTCTGTAAATTTTTATTTTCTTACTTTCAAATTATATATTTTCATATGATTTTTGTATATAAAAGAACCTTTTATGGCTGCACAGACACTGGATGTTTGACTCTAATATTAATAGACTTTTTTTGTACCATCAATACTCAAACACTTCCAATAATAATTCAAGGAAAAGTGTTTTAAGGAAATTTGTATTTCTTTGCTGAAGTTTCGTATCGCTAATCAGCTGACTTATCAATATGAGCTGATACATAATGAAAGACTTGCTGCATTTCTTTTTATTTATTTTTTTTATTACTCAGTCACCTTTAGAAAGATGGCAGAGTTTAAAAAAAATGATACTTAACAAAGCTCTGAGGTCGGTTGATGCTAATTATTAGTGCCCAAACCCCAAAATCATCAGGGTGCTGCTTGATGATTCTGGGGTTTGGGCTAAATGAAATCATCAAGGTGCTGATCGGTTGCACCCCTCAATCTAGCTTGATTGTAATTTCAGTGATTTTAAATGAATCATATTTTACTGCATTTTATTATATGCATGTGTACTTCAAAATACTTGAAGTGAACTGAGGTCACATTTACATTAAATATTTTCACCGTTGCTTTGGTTTAACTACCTTGTACATTTATCTCTCTTTGTTTTGGCAAATGCTTTCACCCTTTAAGGTAACTACACTTATCTCCAATTTGAACAATTATCCTCTGTCTTTGTGATCAAACAGATTTTTTTTTTTTTACATTTGAATAGTTTCACTCCCCAAATCACCAGGCGCTCTCCCTTAAAAGCTTAACTTAAAAGAAGCTTTACACCCCAAACGCTACTCAGTCTGTAAAACATGAAAAAAAATTTCCCCTCATGCACAATACATTAAGTCTAAAGTGAACACTCACACTTCGTGCAGATGATCCTGGGTCGCTCCCAGCTCCCATCGGCCCGGCAGCGTGTAGTGGGGATGTGGCGCTGGTAGAAGCCTTCAGCGCACTGGTAGCGCACCACTGAATGGATATCATAATGCGATCTCCTCCGACCTATCAAATGGGCATTCTCTACCGCAGGTGGGGTCCCGCATAACACTGCATACAAAACAGAGGAACCATAAAGCTCATTCAAATAAATTTAGTTTTTTCTGAAGAGATATTCAGAGTTTATTTGACATCAATTAGAAGAGACATGAAGATACACACTACTATAATATCCATTATAACATTCACTCCATATTGTCGCATTATTAAATGTAAGTACTAGTGCACAGTAAAAGAGACCAATTAAAGCATTACACAATATTAAACAATAACTTGTCAAGGACGTGATTTGCAGGAGTGTGCTGCCTCTAGATGGCAGCCTTGTTGCTGTATCTGATGACAGAAAGAGCTGTATTGAGGGCTAGTCTCTGCAGTAGACAGGGACTACAGCCAAACCACAGAGCCATGAGACCACAGCCAGACAAACAAACGCTCTCAAATGACTTAATCCCTCTCCCCCGTCCCCCTTTATCCTTCTCTGTCCTTTACTAAGGCCTCTTGATGAGCCTCCATGTCTTCAGTAAGCTTTTTTTTTTTTTTTTTTTTTTGCAAAATTGTGTGATCTCACTGCTTTCACATTCAGGTTGACTGAATCCCGGAGGTAAGGTTTGGGTACAGTAAGTCTAAAGAAAACCTGACAAAAGGGCTTGTAGGAATTTCAGATGGTGTTTGTGAACAGGACAAACTGCAGCTTCAGTTCGTCTGCCTGAACAAGTGTAAGTGGTGCCAGGGGAAAAAAGAGTTGCCAATGAGAGGAAGATTTAGATTGATATTCCTCTCAAAAATCAATACAGGTTTTAGCCTGAATCTCAGTCTTTGCTTGTGCAGTTTGTCAATTTTTGGAGCGTCTGCAGCTATGACCTTTTATGGAGCAAAAAGCGAGTCATGTAAAACAGCTACTGAAGGATAGCCAACGACTGATGCTTTGTGAGAAAGAAATGTTTTCTGCATGAGAACTGATGATAATCGCTGACTAACTGGTGGCCAGCTGGTCAGTAAAACCCAGTTGTATAAAGACGGGAGAAAGCTCTCAACATGATTTAATTATTTTTCTTTGACAGGGTGAGAAATGTTCACGCTAGATCTGAGTTGTTAGACAGTGAAGGGTAAAAAAAAAGATTGCTTATTAAAATTTTGTTAAAAAGACTGAATCTTTCCCCTTTTGTCAGTGAGCTGAGCAGCGTTACAGTACCAGTGCCTTTCTTGCAGATGTAGGGCAGGTTGTAGTTGCAGGGCACGTCGTTCCACTTGCCGTCCTCATGGGCAATGGTCACCACACAGTCCTCGCCACCTGCAAAGAAGTTATCGGGCTGGCTCTCCCTCCAGTTCTCATATACCTGCACAACAGCAGACATCAGATTTCAGCTGCGTTTGCTTTCATCTGCAATTGTAGTCAGACTGGAATTCTTTTTATATTTTTACGTAAAAAAAAGATCAACTCTGGTATTTTCACATGAATGCAACTTGTGAGCTTTCGCACATAAACGTGGTTTTAATTGAAAAGGAATTTTAAAAAAAACAGGAATAGTGAAACGTGCTCACTGACCAAATCGTTGGCATCAGTCCACTGAAAGTCCTCCTCCACTGTGCGATCGTTCAGACCGATCCAGGCGTTGTCATGACCAAGACCTGGAACAAACAACAGAACAATTACTTCCTAGTAGTTAATTACTTTTGTACAATCTTTATTTATCTGATAGCAACACTACCACCTTCTCCCTCCTTTTCATTTATAATTTAATTTGTGAATTATGTTTTTTGTGACTTTCTTCTTCTTGTCTTTCCTTCACATTTGACCTTTTATTGTTTTTATTACTCAAGTTTCGATTATACGCCCCTTGTTTGTGATATATGATATTAATACGTTTTTCTACTTTAGAGCATTGGGTTTAATTTGTGCCATTTGTCTTGATTGTCATCTTCTTTTCCTTTCAAAGGTTATAACTGAGTAAATCAAAATCACCAGTCACACATACCATTGATGAACTCCTGCTCAGCAGCAGAGACAATACTACTGAGGTGGGCGCTGTGCTCTCTGCAGTCTTTCTCTGCATCCTCCCAGGTGTGTCTGTGGGTGAAGTACCTGTGGGACAACACAGTGAAAGCAGATATGATTTCACACATTATGCAGCCCAAAAGATTTAAAATGATATTCAACTTTAAAGATAGACAAGTGACCTCTCGTGTTCAGTCTCTATTTCAACCCTGTCAAAAGCATGTTAGTGAAACTGTCAACATCACTACCTCAAGAGTGATCTGTCTATCCATGTGCCCCAAGTCAATCAGCCTACCATTTGGGCTCATTTTCAGCACAATATTTTCTACCAGAGTAGCTTTGCATGATTCACAGTTCAAAATAATCTTTGCTTATCTTCTACTGGGCCATTCTGTTCACCCTTTGTCTGAAACAAGCTGTTTAAGTGCCTCTCATTTTAAGCAAACTTTCCTCTGATTGGCTGTCCCTCACAAACAGAAGGTTTGCTATGCTCAAACACAGAGCTGCATGCCTGAGATTAATATATTAGGGCTATGGTAATACTTAATATGACCACCCTGCATTGTAACAATATAAGGAATATTGGCGGCATGGTGGTGCAGTGAAGCTCAGTCACCTCATCCGGGTTAGCGTGTCTTACTCTGCTCTAGCAACAACAGCATCGAGACTCTGCTGGGATCCGATCATTCCGACCTTCATCTGGAACTCTGCTCCACTATTTTTCTCTAATCTTCCAACCAATCTTTCTTTGGTAAACTGGCACAGAGCAATAATAAGCGTGTTACGTTTTTCACGACTCCTACCTGTAGCAGTGGCCGTGGAACTTCCTCCAGCCATGCTCACAACCTTCAACATCTGTAAAGAGGAGGGGTAATAAGAGAAGTTAAAATGTTTCTCCTTAAACTACAGTTAAATGCAGCAGGCCATGTAAGATGATGTAGTCTGTACTGTGTAAGGAAGCAGAAGTGGGGTTTTTTTTCTCCATTTAGCAAATAAAGACAAAAACATATGACTCTGGCATCTTGAGAAGCTGAATACATCAACTGTAATTATACACAGGCTCGTTTTCAATTCTCTGCACACGTGGCTCTTTCTCTGCACTATTGGTATTCATTAATAACACCAGGGCCCGTAGAATCATTTGTAACTGCAAAGGTTAGAAATTCATTAATCCTCATTACAACTAGTGCACAACATTCACACACAAACGCAGGCAAACACACACACACACACACACACACACACCACCGCCACACGCACACGCACACACGCACGCACACCCAGAGGAAAGATCAGTAGCTAGAGGTATCTAAGACCAGTGCAGAGATGAATCAGAGCTTTTGTGTGTGTGTGTGTGTGTGTGTGTGTGTGTGTGTGTGTGTGTGTGAGAGAGAGAGAGAGAGAGAACGTGGGTTTGAGCGAGTTGTATGTGGGTGATTATCAGAATGTAACACACAAACATTCAGATTTTTTTCTGTTTCATGCTGTACATGCTCATGTGTGCACACCGTAGATTCAGTCAGCATTTGTCAGCCTGCGCAAGACTGCAGTGCCTCCTTTTTTGTTATATTTGTAGTTTGATTGTCAACATACGTATGTCACTTTGATGACCTGACTCTGGATCTTTCTTTCTCCATATTAGACTCTTCTATATCTTCTATTTAGATGCTTACATCTGCTTGTTTGATGTCCCTGGCTTGCTTCTCTGCCTCCCCATCTTTGATTTATTCACTTTAAGCTAAGGCTTAGAAAGGCTTAGAAACAAGGAAAACCTCTGGACTGAACAAACTGTTTCATTTGTTTTCTTTGGCTTTTTATTTAAGATTTTAAAAATATTTTGTCAGCTGTCCACTTTATTCTTTTTAATTTTATACTGTATTCATCTTCTCTGTCTCCTGTATCTTTTTTGTCCCATATTCATTTTTCAACTAATGTTTCAAAGATATTTTATAATATTTATATTCTTGCATGCATTCATCTCAGCATATTGTTTTTCTTTGGTAACAACAACTTGGTCATTAAAAACTGGCTATCAATAAATGTACGCTCACCGACTATTTTAGTAGTCACCAGGGTTATTATAGTTAACGAAAATGAACGAAATAACGAAAACTGAAATTGAAAAAACATTGTCGTTAACTGAAATAAATTAAAACTAAAATTAAAACTAAATTAAACTAAAACTGAATTGTGAGTTTACAAAACTAACTGAAATTATAGAAATTGTCATTTTTGTGGATTGTGCACACCGTGCTGCTCCTCACAGTAAAGCAGCGGTCTGCAGAGAAAGCAGCAGAGTCCCATATGGAGTTGTTTTTTGTTTTTTTTTACTATGATAGCACAGATAGCAGCGAGTGTGCTGTTGTGGATGATGAAAAATGTGGGGAACACTCCTCAGTCAGGAAAAAACACCAACATCAAAGTCCACCTGAGGAGCGCACACAGGGCAGCTACGGAAACCGCTCTGATCCTACGAGGTAACCTGGCGCACCTCCGGAGAAACGTGACTACTTGTTGGGTCCACACAGCCCGCAACGTTGTGAATAACCTGTTTAGTCCTTGTGCATTTCCAGCTACTTTCAGATAATAGCAAGTCAGATAACAACAATCAGGAATAATAATCAAAGCATCAATATAAGGACTCACAAATGCCAACAAATTCCTGGAGGGAGACTGCTGAAACTATCGGAATGGATGTGAGGGAATGAAGAAAGTGAAAAAACAGGGACAAATATGTTTGCAGCCAAAAAACTGAGCACAAAGAGCGAGGACCAAAAAACACCAGCACACAACCACAAGGTAATTAACACACACATTCCAGCTACACATGCATAAATGCAGACATGAGTTCGGCCACTTCCGTAGTTTGTGTACAGAAGCCGCAAAAACTCTGCAAGTCTAATTAGGAGCATCTAACCAAGCTAGCTCCAAAACGGAAGCAGCTTCAGGTGGAGAACATCAGGATGCAGCTGGATTTGAGCTTTGACTCCTTCAAAGAGTTTGTTTTTGTCAAACACCACATGTAGGTGTTGTTAATCTACTGCACTGACGCTGAACTTTATTGGGAGTTTATTGTAGAATTTGTTGAGTTTTGGAGTTCATATTTTTCTTTGTTTCTCCCTGTTGATGTTCATGTGTGTCCTTAATGTTACACACATTTAGCATGTAGTGCTGCTGTCTTGTGAACAGTTGGTTGTTGAATATATTTCTTTAAAGGGTACCTGATTAAGTATGAAAATACTAAAACTAATACTGAAACTAACTAAAACTAAGCATAAAACCAAAAATAAAAACTAATAAAAATGAGCAAAACCACTCTGAAAACTAACTGAATTAGAAAAAAGTAAAAACTAACTAAAACTAAACTATAATGTAAAATCCAAAACTATTATAACCCTGGTAGTCACCTCTTCAATTGCTCATTAACGCAAATATCTAATCAGCCAATCACATGGCAGTAACACAATGTATTTAGGCATGTAGACATGGTCAGGATGACCTGATGAAGTGCAAACTAAGCATCAGAATGAGGAAGAAAGGTGATTTCCCACACAACTATCTCTAGGGTTTACAGAGAATGGCCCACAAAAGAGAAAATATATAATGAGTGGCAGTTCTCTGGGTGAAAATACCTTGTTAATGTCAGAGGTCAGAGGAGATTGGACAAACTGCTTCAAGCTGATAGGAAGACAACAGTAACTCAAGTAACCACTCATTACAACCAAGGTATCCAGAAGAGCATCTCTGAATAGACACCATAGCAGCAGGAGACCACACCAGGTGCCACTCCTATCAGCTAAGAACAGGAAACTGAAGCTACAGTTAGCACAGATTCACTAAAATAGGACAAGAGATCACTGGAAAACTGATTGGAAAAATATTCAGATGTTATGGTCAGAATTTGGCCTAAAACACATGAAAGCATGGATCCATACTGCCTTGTATCAAGAATTCAGGCTGCTGGTGGTGTAATGGTGTGGGGGGCTGTTTTCTTGACACACTTTGGGCCCCTTAGTACCAACTGAGCATCATTTAAACACCTCAGCTTACCTGAGTATTGCTGCATAAAGGCCATCCCTTTATGACCACAGTGTACCCACCTTCCAGCAGGATAATGTGCTCATGTCACAAAGCTAAAACAATTTCAAACTGGCTCCTTGAATATAACAGTGAGTTCACGGTTCTCAGATAGCCTCCACAATCACCAGATCTCAATCCAGTAGAGCACCTTTGGGATGTGGTAGAACGGGAGACTCTCATCGTGGATGTGCAGCTGACAAATCTGCAGCAACTGTGTGATGCTGTCATGTCAACATGGACCAAAATCTCTGAGGAATGTTTCCAGCGCCTTGTTGAATCTGTGCCAAGAAGATTTAAAGCAGTTCTGAAGGCAAAAGGGTGTCCAACCTGGTACTAGCAGGCTATAACTATTAAAGTATCGGGTAAAGCTATTCCTACCAAACATTTATTATTAATGGATTAATAAATATGAATAATATTATTTATGTGATTATATAATGTGTAATGGGAGTACATTTGCTTTAATCTTATTTTGATGCAAATATATATGTACTTTAAATTAAGTAGGATTTTTGAATGATGCTTGAAACTTATTGTCATGGGTTTGTGGACCCTGTGTGTTTTTGGTTTTACCTTTAATTGTCTGTTCTGGGGTTTTCTTTTGTTATGGGGTTTTAGTTTGTTTCTAGTTCCTTGTCTTGTGTCAAGTCTGCGTCTCTGTTCCCCTGAGTCCCTTCCTGTTTTATTTTGATAGTCTTGTGTTCCCTGTGCTTTGTGTTTAGTTTTACTTCCCTTGTTGTCAGGTTCATTTGGTTCACCTGTCGTCCCCTGTTTTTTTTTTACTTGCCCTAATCCCCTTGTGTGTAAGCCCTTAGTTTTCCTCGTCTTTTCATCTATGTGATGACCGCTGTGTGCGTTGTTTTCGAGTTTTCAAGTTGTTTCGAGTTTTCAAGTTTAGTTTTGTGTAGCTGGCCCCTGCCCAGCATCTGGCATTTCCAGTACTTTAAATAAAAGTGCACACATCCGCTCTTGCCTGCGTCCAGCTTTGAGGTCCTCCCTGCCCTGTCTGCAGCACCCAGCCGTGACACTTATATTTTTACACAGTAGTATTGCTAATTTTAATGTAAAGCATCTAAATACTTCTTCCATCTTTATGCAAAACATTTACCCAACACCCACTGAGTTTCTTGTGCAAAATCACTTCCAGTATAACATCACCTGCAGTAAGGCACAGATGATATTCCATCAAAAGAAAACATAAATGTCACATAACCTCAGACCACAAACAACAAAATGACTTTTTTATTTCATATCACCTGCTACACAGACATATGGAAATGTATATGCATGTGTGGTGCTGTGAAAAGTGGTGGAAATATTAACTGATGCTTTGAAAATAGTGTGTATATTTATGTGCATGGTTGAGATTCAGTCAGTATGTCACCCCGCAGCCCTGTGACACTTGGATACATTGTCTGATATCTGCAAAGAGATGCAGCCTTGTGATATTGTGCTATGACACACAGCAGTAGCAGATGCTGCACACTGATCAGGATTATTTCCACCAGCACAGTTAGCAACAAACCTTTTACAGTGAGCATCAGAACAGTGAAAAGACCAGTCCACAGCAATGTGCTGAATTTTTTGGCGCTACTCGTTTCAGTACCATTTCAAACACAGACCGCACAATAATTCCTTTCACACAGCTTGGAGTAATCCTTTATTTAATTATGTGCGTGCGCGCGTGTGTGCATGTGTGCATGCACCATCCTCTCACCTTTCTCACACATGTCTCCTCCGTAGCTGGGCAGGCAAAGGCAGAGGAAGGAATCAATCTTGTCGATGCAAGTGCCTCCATTTTCACAAGGCTCGGACTGGCAGTCATCAACATCTGTGGTGAAGCAAAAAGCAGTGAGAACAGACAGGTTGCAGATCTCATTAGGGTTCAGATTAATAGGACATATTCAGCTGAAGTGATGCTGTTCAGAACAAAAAGAAAAAAAACAGCGTGGGCGTCTGCTGCCACTCAAGCTCTGACACAAGATGAGCTGGTTATTAGTCCTGCTTTACACACGGAAATGTGTCCATGTTGCTGAGTACATTATCATAATTCAGACAGGGTGTGAGGAGAATACAGACGGCCTAATCTCCTCTTACATTCCTTATTTATCCTCATTCGCTCACAGAGGAAGGCACTCTAAAAGCCTTTCTTGTGTTATTACATTCATTTTCATGCATTTACAGAACCAAGGGTTGACTTTATGTGTCAGTTCTCTTCCTTTGCCTCTCTCCATTCTCTCCATTTACAAACAACTGCACAAACAAGTAGTAGTAGGCTACACAGCGCAGAGCTTTTTCTTAAACGCAGATAAAGAACAGGTGTAAATTTGACAGATAAGTCAGCAGAAAGGCCAAGTCTGACCAAAGGATCTGGGTTCAAGCTCCTATTTTGGCAGATCTTCCTCCCTACTGAAGAGGCCTTAAGCAACAACAGAAAACTTTCCAGCTCCAAGGCTGCTGCTCTGCAGCTGCTTATGCTCTCTAACCCCTCTGTGGAAAAAAATGGCAGACAAAGAGAACGTTTCACCACAGGGATCAATAAAATATCACTTTATCATTGTAAATGGAGGGCATGTAATCTACCTTCACCACTGTGGGGTTTTTTTGGACACAGAATAACAGATACACCCCGGGACTGCAGAAATCTATTAAAACCCACAGCAAGAGTGCAAAAAGAAGGCGACTTTCAAGTTTAAACTAACTTCAAAGTATTTCCTCTCAGCTTAATCATTACTTAGTTCCAGGGCAAAAACAAAGCAATGAAAATGCCAGTGGCTGTGAAGAACTAAATCTGTGAGACAGATCAATCTAGAATGACCTTTAGCCCCATGCAAGACTTTCACACTTTAGATTTAAGTGTGATGATGCAAAAGGATTCATTTTTTTAATCCGGGCTAACTTGTGGTTATGTATGTTTCAGGGTGCGCTGCGAGATTGTTTTTGTATTTTATTTTTTTTATTGAATCCAATTTCATGTTTTTTCTGCTGCTTCAAAATGTTTCAAGTTTGGTCAAACTTTAAGGTTGTTTATCTGTTTATAAAAATGTGCAGCTCTTTTAAGATGAATGTAAGGAAAATTAGGTTCTTTGCTGAGGACAGATATAAAGACTGATATCAGAAATTTATGCTAATGTATTTTCTTGTGAGAGTTCCCGCTTTTCCACCGTGTGGAAAGTTTTGATCAATCAGTGTTGCTTATCTGTAAAATCAACTTGAGAGAGCAAGAATCCCTAAAGTTTCTCACAATTCACATTTCTTATTTTAAAAAATGCCCGTAAAGGCAGGGTTTGGCTTCTGTTGCATCAAACTGAGAACTGAACTTTTTACTGAAACTTAAATTAGATGATGAACTGAACACGATTCAAATCCTCAAACTCATGTTTAAGAAAGCTAAAACAGATAACTTAGATTCTTCGTAAATCTAACATTTTTGAATACTTACAATAATATCAAAACCTAACATATTAAAAAACTAATGCATATGAACCACCCCCTCCGGACTCATTATGAGCAGCCTGACTTTCAGTGACCTCAGGATGGGCGAGATCACTGTTAAACACACACAGTTTAACACACATCACTAACGCTCTCATTCCCCATCAAAATCAGCGCAGTTCTTTGTTGTTCAGTATAAAAAGTCTGATCCTATTGTCCCTCTCATCCATTATGCAGAGGGGATGCTGCTCCTCCGAGGGATAATACTGCAAATTCTGCAAATCCACAACAAAGCCTTGCATCATGCCCACGCAGCGGCTGCTGGCTGTCACTTTGATTGTCTGCCTGTCCATCCGTCTATTTTTCTACGACTGAACTCACAAAACTTACTAAGAACTAGGTGTTCACAAGCGGTGGGGGGTGGGGTGGGGGGACTGTGAATACACATAAACATGCAACTCTATGTGGTTCATTTATTTTTAAAGTGTGCGCCTCCTTGAGAGAACGGCTGCTTAACGAGCAGAGCATGTGTTAAAGAGCAAATCTGGACCCTTAAGGCAGATTTATACCTCAGTGTCAAACCGCCACAGTCCTGAAGTGAAAGTGCCTCCGGTGTCTAGCTTGGGATGTGGTGAGACAGAATGAGGCTTGTACGCACTTCTTTTAAAATATTCCTACATTAAGAAACCAGTTTAGTTTAAGAGGTAAACGTAGGGTTTTAGCGTGTATTCACAGCTCTAATAGAGCTCCTGAAAACTTTACATATGCATAAACGTTTCAGGAACCGCATTAGATTTCTGTATACTAATATTGTGAAGCAGACTTCACCAGAGGCTGACACTAGCAGAGACATGAGTTTGATTTAGACTATGGTGAGATAGGTGGTTTCACCCTGCAGATGATGCATTGTTGCAGTAGCAATCCTGCATACAGAAAGAGAACAGCAACTTCAAAGATCTGGTGCATGTGTATACACCTATAAACAGTTAGAGATGTGTTACTATGGTAACCTGACCTCATTTGAGAGACCCAAGTCACAAATTAAAAAAAAAAAAAAAGCCAGGCAAGTATATTTAAACACTTAAACACTTAAATTGAAGAGCTGTTGGGGCTAGAGATGAGCTGAGCTGACTTGGATGCCACCCAGCAGTGTGTGTCCTTGCATACTCTAAAACCCCTAGAAAGAGTTTGCACTTGGCATACTGTTGGGTGCATCGCAATGCTTTGGAAATTCTCAAAAAAAATCTCACACACACTATTTTAGTGTGCAAAACAAACGTCAGTATATCAGACACAGCCAGACATCAGCTATATTTGGGGTTCACAGTAGCAGTTTTAAATGTTGCTTTTTTTTGGCATTTCCAGTGTTTAGATGTGCACAATATATCGTATAGGTCGCGCACTTTAATCTATGCAGATGTGCGTTTTCATCACAAAGCACAATCAGGTGTCCTGATACCACCAGACGACAATAACACAACAACTCAGCTAGTACATTTCAGACCTCATCTTGTCAGCTGAAGCAATAAGGAGCTCAAACTGTCTGTGCTTCTTTCTCCGATAGTTTTACTCGGGTTACCGTCAGTTAGTGTTGTACAACGTGGCAGCCTGGTGGTCCTTCTAACCTTGTTCTTTTGAGCTGTAGCATCTCTGACTGCAAAGTTACACATAACAGGGAACAGCAGCTTTCAATTCTATTTATACTTCTGCAAAGTAGATTAACTTTCCTCTGCTTTTAGTGTCTGTCTGTCAGCAGCACAAAAGTCCATTCAATGAGCAGATTCATCAATCAAGTTTAAGTTGCACGAAGCCAACCGGGTATGAAACAAATATTTCATTTGCTGTGCTAATTTGAATCAGGGATTTCTGATATTAATAATAGATCATTATTCTTGATGAAATTAAGACACCTTGATGTGACTCCAGAACCTTTATCTTTTTAAGAGACAAGAGATCAATTCAGCTTAAAAATTCAACAGGCTGTAATGATGGTTGTCTGTTTCACAGGCAGAGATTTGTCATTCGGGTCCTGGAGCAGTTTTCTCTCTTTTATTTTTTCTTCCCTTCAAATTTTTTAAGTACAAAATAAAAATCCTTCATGCGAAAGCTACGTCATTTTGACCTTGAGGTACTGTAACATCACAAGACTACCCTGACAATCTGAACATAACCTTTGACCTCTGCCTCTTCTCCAACAGCGATGGACAGCTTGACCTTTGACCCTTCAAATAGGCTGTTAGAGAGCCTTACTTTGTTAAATACAGACTGACATGGGGCTGACTTCATTATAACAACATGCTTGTTTGTGTGTGTTGTGTGTGTGTGAGCATCACCCACCAATCTCGCAGTTCTCCCCAGTGTACCCTTGTGGGCAGTAGCAGCTGTAGCCCGTTCCCTGAGGAAGACACTTCCCTCCGTGCAGACACGGGTTTGTCACGCAGGGCTCCACCTCAACTAAAAAAGACAGACAGATGGAGGTGAAGAGAGGATTTAGGAAAATGAAACTGTTAATTAGTGATTTTGTAAAATAGAATGCATTTTCTACTTGTAATTATTTATTTTTGCAAGAATAAAGCAGGTGTGTCTAAGCTCACAGGCAGCGCAAAGATTTCTGTGTTGATCCTCTTAAATTGGAAGGCTTAGACATAATTTCCTCAATGAAAGCAATATATGATTCTGACAACAACAACAACAAAAAAAAAAAAGACACAGTGCTCTAATTTTCCATCAGTGCAGCTCAGTCATAACCAGCGGTTACAACAGATGCATATCCATTTCACACTCTGTCTCTTTTCAAAGGGATCAGAAGCCGAAGAGCCTCAACCTCGCCTTCCACTCACAGCCACAGTTGTCATGGTTACCATATGGAAAGCGAGCCTGGGCTCACTCCATTGAGCCTAGTGGGCAGCGTGAGAACTTGAGACATTAGCCATCCTCAACAGAAATGAGCAGACCTCCCGCTGAGCGCCTCGTCCCAGCTATTCACCCCCTAAATGTGTGCGTGTGTGTGGTCCGTTTCCACAATTAAAAATTTCCATATCAATTGACACACTACCACGTGTTTCTCCCCTGAGCTGCTCATTATAGCAACTTAAGGGCTTTGAAAACCACCACTCGTTCATTCTGGCCACAAAAGCTCGGCTGTGGGAGTCTTTGTTCTGCCAGCTCTCTCTGACACTGAAGGCTGCTTAGGTGGGGGTGGTGTGTGTGTGTGTGTGTGTGTGTGTGTGTGTGTGTGTGTGTGTGTGAGGTTGACTGAATTTCTTGGTGTGCGGCTTTGTGTGTTTACATGGTATGATGAGTGAAAATCAATACTCTGGCTATGATTAGCCCCGCAGCTTTTCTTCTATGACTGATCAGAAGCAGACATCTCAAGCATGCATCCTCTGAATTATCGTAATGCTTCAAAATAAAGGTTAAAGGACAAAAGAGGAATGAAAGTTTTCAACCACAAGGACTCGAGCACAGAAAGAACTGTCAATAGCTTCAGCTCCATGATGAATTTTGCGAGCTACTCCTCTCCTATCATGCTTTGAATTCTGCTGAAGTCAGGTGCTAAAACCAGCCATGCATTTCATTTAATGTACATCAGTGTGGGTTAACGTGCACTTGCACCCTCTGCATCAGTCAAGGTCATGGCACATCTTGACGAATATCAACTGCTATGACAAGCAGATTTACTGCTCGTGTGTGTGTGTGTGTGTGCTTTGCGTACATGTGTGTGTGTGTGAGAGAGAGAGAGAGAAGAAAGATAAACCTTGTGCAATTGCTCGTTCATTAAAGCGAGTGGTGCAGAAAAATCAATAGTCCGTAGTGGGAGCTGACAGAGTGGACTGCCCCTTCGCTCTGCATGGCGGCTGACACCACGGGTACAAACATCAACAATATGCTGGCAACAGCAAAATTATACTAATGTAAATAAGTCTACAGAGATAGGACCGTTAATCCGCAGATTATGCATTGCATCTGGTAATCATGCCCACAGGCGCAGTGACAGTATGGGTTATCTTGGAAATATGATTCATGCATAAGCACTCACAAATAGAAAGGTGGAAACAAGACAACTGACTGCAATTTAAATGCCACAGAAGATAAGAATATGCCTAAAAAGATCAGACAGTGGGCTGAAACTTGTGTGCTAGTGCACTGAATGTGAAGCCACATGTGTGTGTTCATGTCTGAGAACAATGTGCTTTGCTAAAGGTCCTTAAATCCAACCTGAGGCTATTTTCTCCTCTCTCTCATTGATTCAGCTGACTGATGAAGTGCTCTGTGATCCAGTCAGGAGAGCAAATAATGACCACAAGCATGAAACCCAACCACAAGGGACTGAACCAGAGCTGAGGTGTGCATATGAGAAAGACATGTAAGCTGAAAGCTGGTATTCTTATCCAATTTGCTGCAAGTGACTTCATGCACTCTAAGGTTTGTATAGCAAAAAATATAACTGTGTGTTTATGGCCTTCTGCCTGCATGACTCCAGGGTCTCTCACTCAATCAATCAACCCTCATACTGTGCACCAGCAGCCCAGATGGTTGCCCTTGGCTTCTTGTCAATACAGTTTACAGCTGTTTTCCATCCACAGACTCCTCACCACGCCTGCCGCAGACATGAGCAGCTTTCACAGAGCAAAAATAAATCACCATAGAAATATGTGATAGCATGATGCCCAGGGGGCTTTGAAATGCTCAGTGATAGGACACTTTCTGTGTGTGCTCTCATTATCAAGCACAAAATAAGAAGTAAACCAGGTGGCCAGCCAGCAGCTTCACTGCGCTGCAGACTTAATCATGAGTTGTGCATGGTGAACTCATCTTCTGTTGCCAGGAAAAACACACTGTATCTTTTGAATAAATAAGCCAGCAGCAAGGTCAGAGGAAAAGTAATGAAAAGGCAGTCTTGAAGGATAATTCCTTCTTTAAGCAACCTGTGCCTTATTTTTCATTTTCCTATGGGATAACAGCTTACACAGACACAAGACAAAAGCTGTCAGCAAGGTATTAGACAGGTACTTACTTGAAGGATGCAGTCGCTTCCATATTTCTCAATGAACAAGCAGTTTATTATATTGCTTTGCAAATTACCCTAAAGACCATTTAATTACTCTGGATACATTACTCTACTCATTATGCAGCCCAGCTGGTTGGAGCTTCATTAAAGCAGGTATGATCTATACTATAACAATGTGAAACATGTCATTCATGGTGATGAGCCTACAGAAAATTACCTTTACAGAACTTTACTTTCATAGCATCACAGTTGAGATTTCCATGCAGCTGCTTTCAACAACAACAATAAGAAAAAGAAAGAGTTCTAGTGCCCACGTCCACTCTATACTTCTTTTTAAGAAGCCAATGACCAGCTGGTGAACATACTGAAGGGTTTGGCTGCTAAAGAGCTTCATATTTCCTTCAGGAGTTGGTGGAGTCCCAAAGAGAGTGACTGAGTGCTCAGATAGTCAACTCAAAGTTATATTTAATGTTGCTTTTGGATGAATAAATGAGCCCCTGTTGGCAAACTATTTCTCCAAATCAACTTTATTAGTGCTAATAGATATCCAATGTATAACTTATCTCTTTTTACCCCTATTAAAAAAAAATTAATGTATACAATAAATAATGTACACAAGAAGCACTCTGAGAGCACAGACCTCCATGGCAGTTCACTCTCTGGGCAGTATTTACTTTTAAAGGAATGGTATTATTATGTAGTGCAGTAAGAACAAGTGCAAAGTGCATGCTTTTGTTATTTGCCCTGTTAAAACCCATTTAAATATACTTCAGACATAATTTTGAGTGCAATTTATTTTTTTTAAAATGTTTTTATTAATGTGAATCTATTCTCTTTTCTTTTGTCTTTTTCTTGACAATACTTTTTTAAAAATATAACACATTTTGGGGTCAACTTGAAAGAAAGGCAGGTGTGAAATGTAAAAGTGAGGTCAGAGGTTAAATGTGATGATATTTGGATGCAAACTATACTGTGATATTTAGAATCCCCGTATACCAGCATCATTTCCTAAATGCTGCTGATACAAACAAAGACAGTAGAATTTTAAGCAGAATTTTAAAGATAAAAGACATTTGATGAAAGTTTGACCTTATTTGACCTTGAAGAAGAGGTCAGAGGTCCAAAGTAACGTGATATTTAGAATCCCCATATATCATTCCTGTCAATACGAACAATGGCAGTAAGAAACAGTTCCATATTGCATTTGATTAAATTAATCTATCGACCTTGAAGGTCAGAGGTCAAATGTGACATGATGTTGACAATACACACCACACTTGTAAGAATCACAGTTTCAGAGTAATAAGACTTTTTGTCAGTTTTTGACCAATAAATCATGAAGTTGACCTTGAAGACCTTGGTGATGTAAGCAAAGTTTTACTCAGTTGTTAAAATGGCCCCACTCTGCACAATTACGAAGTTTTATCAGAATTCATTGAAAACTTTTTGAGCTGTTGTGTTTACAGTCAGAATGACATGCATGCATGAAACCAAAAACATAACCTCCTTGGTGGAGGTAATTACTGCCTGAACTGTATGTAAAGGAGGTAGTCTCAGAAGAGAGTCTGAAAAGAGAGGATGGGCTGGAAGTGCCTTAAACCTTCTTTCTAATGGAGATCATGGGAGCATTCCTATCCATAAAACTGTCCTTCTCATTTGATCAATGACCTCAGTAAACCTCATGCTGATCAGTTTATTGTATCACTCACTAGTTTCAAGTCTTATTTATTACAGCATGATGTTCATGTTGGAGTTATGGTGCAGATTAGAATAGAGATGATGATAAAGCAGGGTGTGGCTTAGGATGTTGGCCACCTTGTGATTGAGTTGCTACCATATGAAGGTCTCAGTCAGAGCCACCCCTCCATCATTAAATCTGGTTTAAAAAAGTCCACAAACAGTTGGCCGATTTACGTGTGTTGCCTATAAACAGTCAGTGGTTATTGCAGGATTAAGGAGCAGCCCTTCCAAATCCCATTCTTAAAATGAAACTCTGGGGTTCCTACTGAGGTTTTTATTTGTAAAAAATGCATTAACAAACTGCCAACACTGTCAACAAGCTCTATCAGAAAGTCAGTTTCATCCTTTTAAAGTCTGCCTGTTTTCTCTAACTTTCATTAATGTGTGTGTGCCTGTCTGACTGCTTCTGTTGCCTTTGCCCCATTATCCTTCTTTTAAATACTAATTATATTCATCCATAATTTTGAGTTACTAACATAAGTTATACAAGCAAGTACACAAAGTAAAGGCAACCAAAAAGGGTGAAAAAATATGTGAAAACAGACATAAGATGCTTACCTGTTGGGCTGAGCGTTGTGGTGCTGATGTTGATTCCTCCTCCTCCTCCTGTGCTGCTGCTTTCTTCCTCCATATTGACAGGTAAGAGGAACCCCGAGCCCACAGAATGAGACCAAGCAGGCTCTTCCTCATCTGGGGGTCCTGACAGTGACGGAGGATGATCCACAGAGCCGTTCACAACCACCTTCTCCACTGGGACTAATTGAAGTGATGTTAGGGTGTCAGTGGAGCTTTCCTGATTTTCTGAATGGGGGAATGTAGCCGGGTCTCCCAAACCAGTAGTTTGAGTCTCTGATGGAGAATTAGAAGGAAATGATGATGGTGAGGGTGAGAAAGATGGAGTTTGGGAATGGGATGGAGGTGAGGAAGGGGCTGAGGTTGGGGTTGGAGTTGGAGAGAAGGAAGAGGGGAGAGATGAAGGGAGAAAATGAAACTCAAAAAGTGTTTCAGATTGGGATGGCTCAGAGAAAGATGTGGATGGCACGGTCGGTGGGGATGTGGATGAAGATGAGGACAGTGTCTGATTTGGGGCCTCTGAGACTGACAGGGATGAGTTTTCTGCTTCTGGAAAACTGGGTAATGATTTGGAAATAGGAAAGTCACTTTCTGTGCCGAGTGTGGTCATGACTGTTGGCTCATGAGGGCTGTCAGTTGTGGCTGTAGTTGTGGTAGTGTCAGTTGTAGTTTCAGTGGTAGTTGTGGCAGTGGTAGTGGTAGACTGTCCTCTCCTGTGACCTCTCTCTCTAGATCTCTCTCTGGATCTTTCTCTTGGTTTGCTTGTTCCAACTGGCCTACGTGAGACTTGTATCTCCCCTTTTGCTTCTGCGCCGGTGATTTCTCCACTCCCCTCCTCCTCAGCTTTCCCTCTCTCCTCTCCTCTCCCCTTCTCTTCTCCCCTGCTCCTGTCCTCCCCTCTGTACTTCTTCCCTCTTCCTCGTCCTCCTCTCCCACTGGCTCTGGAAGTCACTGTCTCCTCCCTCTTGTCTCCAGACTGGGTTGTGGTCTCCACATCAACATGGATCCAGGTGTCCCGGCTGGAGGAGGTGATTTCAGGTGCAGGGCTGGAGGTTGTGGATGTGGGTGTCTCTGAGTTCTCCCAGCTCTTGTTGCTCTGTGCAGTCACAGAATTACTGGAGGCAGCCAAAGTAGATGCCACATGGGTGGATGAATCTTCACTGCCCGGTGTGGTGCTCTCTCCAGACGGACTGCTGAACCATGACGTTCCCAAAGAAAACAAACCTGTGCCGGGGATAAGGCAAAGAAAAACAGAAGAATAAGAAAAGTCAGGAATGCAATTACTCCAGACAGAGAGAAGAGCTTAAAAGACAAAGACAAGAGTTACAAAGTGAAATTCATCTTATGGATTCTCTGGGCTTCACCAAGGGTGATAAAACAAACACTTCTAAGCTGTCTGAGCTTTACATCAGCTGTTTTCCTCCATCACTGTAGCTGCACTGCCTACATTTCAATATTAACAGCACCAGCTTGCAAAGCTCTGTGGAGACCGAGACAAGCCATTAAAAGAAAAGGTCTCAATAGTGCTGAACACTTGCCTCTGTAATATGTTAAACATTGGATGTCACAAGGAAAAATAAGAACAGATAACACTGTTTTTGAAGTATGGGCAGAACTACTAAAACTCGATGCAGTTCATTTGTCTGAGTGTAATGTGAATTTTCAGAATATTAAACTGTGTTCATGTCTTTTTGACTTTTAAATGCCAACAAGGCATACTCACAAAAAGAATAAACCAGGTTTTCTCTAAGGGAAAAGCATCTGAGCTGGTGCTGAACAATACCGGCTTTGTCACGGTCTGTGGATTTTGTTATGGGATTTTTGGGTTATACTCTGGAAGCTTGCGGTTATATATGTGTCATTGTTTGGCTTTGGATTCACAGTTGATCGTAGTATTTTGAGTCTTTAGTTTTGCTTATAGTTTAATACTCTTGGTAATATTCTCCTGAGCGTTTCCTTTTGTTTCATCCTCATGTGTCTTTCCAGTTGTTATTTGACTCCTCTTTTGATTTGGGTAGTTCATTGTCTCCTGTGTCTTGTGTTTAGTTTTACTTCCTTTGTCTCATTGTCAGCTGTTGCTCATTACTCTCCAGTGTCCACTTCGCTTGATTTCCTCATGTGCATAAATAGTGCCGTCTTCTCCTCAGACCTTGTTTCAGAGTCTGTTTCCTTGTCTTCCCTGTGTGCACCTTGTCTGTGATTATTTTCTGTTTTTGTTTTGTTTTGGGTTTTTTTGCCTTTCCAGAGCACTTTGGATTTCTGGGCTTTGCAGCAGCTTGAAATAAAGCTTTGTTTTTAGTTTTACTTCCACCTGCCTTCTGAGTGCATTTGGGTCCTTTTTTCTCTGCTTCATGACAGAAATGCCTGAAAAATAAACAGCTATAAACAAAAACTTCACAGCAGGTATGCACCAATTCTAAAATTCTGGACCGATACATTTACATCACTGTGCAAAAAGTGGTCTTGAGCAATAGTTCTCCAGGCTTTGAAGGTTTTTCTTTGGGAACTAGTTGCTTTTTCACTCATTTTCAGTCCGGTCCTTGTTTCTGACAATTTCCAGAGGACTGGGTTTTTTCTTTTTAGATTTATTTTGTTGCATTTCTTTGTTGAGCTACTTAACACTGACCTATGAATCATTCATGCATAAAAGAGGCAACTAACTCAAGGGTTGAACCAGTATCATGTCTACAGATCAACAAATAATCAAATTTAAATAGTATCTTTAGACACTTTAACTAGTAGCCAGTTGCAAAACACATGGGTTTTTTTTCCCATTTCCAAGAAAAATGCCACAGTAAAAGTCTGACAGACAAAAAATTGTATATTGCACCAACAAGGTAATTCCCAAAGACCTATTAGCTAAAAACTGTATCCTTAAAAAAACTGAGGAAACTGGACAAGTAGACAACAAAACATTATCTGTAGCAGGTGAAGAGTATCTTAGTTATGTCCAGAATTTAAATAAGAAACTCCACTGGCTGAAATAGAGCTGCATTTCAGCCAGTGATTGATCTTGTCAAAAGTGATGGAGTTATGAACACAGAAAAGTACCATCAGATTTTGATCCACTGTGCAACACCATCTGGAAAGCATCTGATTCACAATGGCTTAATATTTCAGCATGACAACACACTGCCAATGCAGAAAAATATATCAGTATAGAAAAACACACAATGGAACAATATCAATCAACCACGCAGAGCCTGGACTTCAACATTATTGAAGCAGTGTGCAATCATCTTGACAGAGAATGGAGCAAAAGACAGCCAACATCCAAAGAAGAGCTTTGAATGTCCTTCAAGAACTATTCCTGAAGACTGCTTAAAGAAATGACAAGAAAGCTGCCTAAGAGAGTTCAGGCTGTGCTAAAGAATAAAGGTGGTCATACCAAATATTGTCTTTCAAGCTTGTTAGACTTGTACAAACTCTGTTTTTGCCTTATATACTGTATTTGCATGTATATTTGCACATTTCAATCAATCACTGCATCTATTTCTCATTTTCCTCGCAAAATATAAAGAAACGAATGGCGAATCAAGACTTTTGCACAGTACTGTTGCTTCATTACACTATCTTTGAACATTTAGTCATCTTAAAATTTATCAGGCACAACACATCAGTTGGCTACAGCCGATGAGTATTGCAGGTACACTGCATTTTTTACTCTGCAATCCCACAACTCTCCTCACTGATGTCAAGGCAGTTTGCAAACATCTCTATCAACCACTTAATCCCCGAATATAGCATCAGACAACAAATGCAACGAGACAGACTTTGGTGTAAAAGCTATACAATTCTCTAATGTAACAAAAATAAATCATTTGTATCAATAAGATCAAAGAAACTGTTGGCAAAAATAGAATGACTTCAAATCTGAAGGTTACTGATAAACTTTAAATAGATGCTTGTGTCATTTTCACATCAAAAACGGTTGTTGATAGCTAAAACAGATATTTAAACCAAGGCATTAGACACACATAAAAGCGCTTGTGGAGGCACACAAATACACACACACACACACACACACACACACACACACGAAAGGTTCAGTCAGGCCAAACAGAATCAAACTGAAAAGCACTGCACAAATTGCCTCAAAATTAAATCAACAACTCTAACATAGTTTCAGCAAACACTGAACAGAGATGCTGCTGTTTTAAAACCACTTTCATCCACTGTGGACACATAAAGACCTGTACACCTGCTCGACCCTGAGATGTAGGTAATGGTGAAAGATGACTCGCATGTCACTCCTTTTCTCTTGTCTGCCCACATTTACAGTCGAACTTGGTTCCCATGCCTAATGCGCAGACCCCATTTCACAGACACACTGGCAGAGATGTGCTGACAAACACTGTCCCACAGGAAATAGTTCAGGGTGCCATACAGCAGCAGAATACTCACAAATGTAAGTGAGATTCTGCCTGTCTTTGTTACTGTGTGCTCAGTGGAAAACTACCAAGTCTTGAAGAAACAGTAACGAGGCACCCAATCAAGCATAGGTTTAAAAAAATAAAGAATAAAATTTTACACCATAATCCCTAATAGGAATTGTTTCAGCTCCGCTCTAAAGGACTCCGAATGTCTATTTGAGGATACCAAGGTGTATAAATACCTTCTCTGGTATTCAGAAGATGTTCCTGAATGAATGAATAATCGTGGACATATCCATGTTTAAGTGCTTTAAACAGAGAATCTGTTTAATTATAGTTTATTTTATTACAGAATAATACTTATTTTTTAATTAACATAGATTTTAATTTCTGGATTTGACACAGGAACAAAAAAACATCATTCCTATGTTTCCATGTTTCTGTCATTTTTCCCTGTCACGATTCAGTCCTTTGGTTTCATGTTTTCCTGTTTTTGGGTGCTTAGTTTATATTTGAACCTGGTTTTAGTTAGTTTTTAATTTCCCGTTTTACTTTGTTAGTTAGTATTCTCTTCTTGATTGCTCTGACTTTTAATTTCCCCCTTGTGATTATGTTCAGCTGTATTTTGTTCCCCACCTGTCTCCACTTCCCTAATTAACTCTCAGTGAGTATGTGTGTGTTTGTGTAGAGTCCTGAGGGGTGTACTATAAAGTAATCAATGGGTTTGCATGCTATGTTGAGCTTAAAGACTGAATTTTCAGTGTCACAAAAGTGGCTCTTTTTTTAGCTGACTAAATCACCACAGTAACTTATACTGAACACATAACTTGGTCAGGAGCATCAAACACTCCGTTTTTATGTTAGCTCGCACAGAGCCTTAACAGATAAACTTAGCATTCACCTTTGTTGTGCCATCTGCTGATGTTTGTTCAGTATCTTGTTTCTACTGTCTCCTACCTTGGATCATTTCTGGCCCTTGCTTTTCTGGACTTTTCTGGAGTTTTTCTTTGGACTGCTTGATTTCAGAATTAAAGCTCACTTTTTGTTTTTGAACTCTGGTGTCCTGCATTTGGGTCCTGTTCTCACCAAGCCTTTACATTCAACCAATATGGTACCCAATGGGAATGGAAACATACTATCCATGTTATCTTATCCACTCATGCTGCCCAATAGACTACCTGATGTCGTTAGAGAGACCACATCATTTCACATGTGTCTGAAGTATTTAGATGAAACTAGTTTCAGAGTCATGATGCCCAGCTTCCAGTTACTGAGAGTAAAAATGGTAGTCAGCATAAGCTAAATCACTCATCATCATCATCCAAAGGAAATTGTTTTCCAGATCAAAACTCAGTGAAAAGAATGTGAGACAATTTAGTGACCCTACTGACCCCAGAAATTTTGAGAACCTCTGCTACGGATTGTATCCCAGTGTGAAGGAAGCAGCAGCTTAAAGCTAGAACTCGTCAGCTGTCACACTTGGTATCAATCACAGCTTGAAAGCAGTCTTGCGGGAGTGGCAGCTGAGCTACTGTATGTCAGTGTGACTTTAATTTGTCTCCAAACTTCAGAGTTTGCTTTTCTTTCCGAAGGAGTTCTGCTTTCCTTGGTAAAGGCGTCTGCTCTTTTCCTCAATGTCACTGTTTCCTCATAAACTTTGTTCCAGGGGCTTAATGCATCATCTTGTTGAGTTGCTCATTCCTAACATCACACACTGTGCGAGTTACTGAACAAATATGCTCCAAATACATGCTCATAAATATACACTGGCATTAAGCCCTGTCAGTGTTTCATAACACAGATGCTGCGGTTCCTGGGAAAAAAAAGGGGAAAAATCTAAATAAGAAGTCTTCTTATGCATTAGTTCATTCTTTTCCCTCTTCCTATTTCTTCTACACATACCTGAGCTCGATTTAACATCTTTTGATCAGATTTTGACAATTTTTTCATAGTTCTAAAATTGCCTCCCTCCCCTCTCAGCTAGACCCAAATTTAGAATTTAAAATATACCTTTATTTTTCTCACTGCATTGATCTTTGTCTAAAAAGAAAATACACTTTTGATATAACAGTAAGATTCAAAGGAAAACCTGATTGCAAATAAGCCTTCACAATATTAGAAATTAGACTCAGTGATCACATTCAACACTCTAATTTGTGTACTGTTTTTTTTTTATTCCTGCTTTTTTATGTTTATCTTGTTATTCTTTGTGGGGCGGGGGCAATTTAGTCTTTATTATGAGAAGATTAACAGGTTTTAAACAGGACAAATCCCTTCACCTGATGATTCTGTACTGGATGCATGTGACCCCTCGTCTGCTTTTTTCGTCACCATCTTCTCCTCCCCCAACTCCTCACTTGGTGCTTGGGTTCCCTCCTCTTCTTCAGTTCCCACCAGGTAGTTCCAAGGTTTCCAAATTGACTTGACGATCTTTGAGATCACCTAAAATTGTAAGGGATTTTAATACCAAGTCACTGCTTTGGTGTTTAAAATGTCCCAACAGAAGCTCAAAACCAACCTTCTTCTCAGAGGGAGTTGGACGCACAGGGGGTCGGAGAAACTCCTCAGAGTCGGGTCCAGGCTCTAGTGACTCTCCCCAGTCAAAGGACTTCTGTCCTGGGATTAACTGGAGGGTTACATATGCTGTCGAGGACCAGGGGTCTGAGGCTTGAGATAATGAGGTGAATGATCATTTTCATTGTGTTTGCACATCACATTGGGCTCTCTTTCTTACATGAATCAATATCAGCATTTATACTTACAGGCATCAGCACTGTGAAAGGAGTCCTCCTCCTGTAGGTCAACCAATCCTGTCCAGTTGGAAGGTGAAACCTTGCTGTCATCTGGTGACCCTGTGCAAAGAGAAATACACTTTTAACTCATTATATTAGTTCCTTTTTCACAGTCTATATCGACTGATTGGAGGAGTGATTCTCTGGATAACCACATCGCTGGTTTATGTGCCTTTTACAGATAAATGTAACACCTCTGATAGTGGTGGTTTGTTGTGAAGTCACGTCGGGATTCGCTGTCCCTGTAGAGTCAGCATCGCTTGAGCCTGCGAGGTAGCTCCAGGGCTTCCACAGAGAGGTGTAGATCTGAGAGATGGAGCCTGTATTCTTCACTTTACCTAGGAAGCAGTTTGAAGAGATTTGCTGTTTGTATGACATTCACTGAAGGTTTCTGCCTCTAAAAGCTTTACTGATTTTTAATTTTGGCAATATTAGTCAGCACAAAAGCCTGAACTGACAGCTGGGCAACCAGATATTAAACTTCAACCTATGCTGTCCTTTTCCTCTCTCACGCTCTCCTATAGCATCTGTCAATCCAGCAGTTTCTCAGATATGAATCTGAAACAAGTGTTGCCATAGCTACAACATTGGCAATGACATTTATTGTCATTGTTACCGCATTAATAACACTTAAGGCTTTGTTTGGGAATGAGATGTTTGTCACATCTGTGTATTTAATAATGTCTGTAATCATTATTAATCCCTGTATGCGAAATGAAACAATATTATGTTACAAATCACTATCATATAATAAGTTAATAGTATTTGTGTTTTGTACTGTGTAAATACTGAACTAACAAACATAGTTCCCCCCTTTGGCACCATACCTCTGTAGCAGTAGGCATCATATAGTGCTGTAGTGTTGTCAGCGGTGTCATTGGGTGTTACTGTGCGGACTCCTGGCTCGCTCCCTCCACAGTCAGCACGAGGCCAGGTCACTGGGTAGCGGACGCTGCCATCAGACAACCAGCCTGGGGCACAGCTGTCCAGGCCGGCCCTCCAGGCCAAATACAGCTGCCCTACTGTGGCCAGTTGACCCCCAAGGGACACACAGCGGTCCGAGGCAGAAGAAAGAGACAGTCTGCCGGGGACTGAGGAGTGAAACACCTCACCTGAAGGAGGAGAAAAAAGATAGCAAGCCAATGGTGCCTGTCAAATATCTAATTGGTCAAACAACTGAAACCACCCATAATATTACATAATAGTGCTGGAAATAAAAAATAGATGAGGCTGGTGGTATTCTACAGTCACAAAAAACTGGGAAAAGAAAAACAGGAAAAAGTATACCCTACACAGCTTGTAGAACCACCTTTAGCAGCAATAACTTCAAGTAATTGTTTTCAGCATGACTTTATCAGTCATGTCATTATTGTGGAGGAATTTTAGTCCACTCTTCCTCACAGTGTTGCTTCAGTTCATTTAGGTTTATGGGTGTTCATTTATGCACAGCTCTCTTAAGGTCCCACCACAGCATTTCAATCAGGTTGAGGTCTGGACTTTAGATCATTGTAACACATCAATCCTTTTCTTTTTCAGATAACGCACACCTGAATGCTCCAGACTGGCAAACTGCCAAAACTTCTGTGTTTATAGAGGTGCTCACATTTACTGATGATCAATTAATAAAGTGCATTAGATTAGCAGCACCTGGCTGCTGCTTACCCCCTTAATGGAGGTGGTAAAGGGTACTTAATTTTTCACTGGACTATATAAAGTCCTGTTAAAACTTTCTTTTTGATATGACTGTTTACTTTTGTTGTTTCTGCAGCGTGCCAGCAGTCCCTCCAAAAAGATGTAGTCTACTGAATAGTACTGAAAACATGAATATTTTCATTTAAAAAACAAAAATAATTTCCAATAGGGAGCCATGATTTTTAAGGAAGCATTACTCAAACAGGACATTTTGATGACTATTTTGGATGATATATCTCACTTTCTGGCTACACTTACAAGTAGGATTAAGCAATTTTTGGTTTTTGTCTTTTCACTTGATTTAGTGAGGGCAAGAAGAAGGCTTAAAAATATCCTGACATATCCTTTTAATATTGTAGCAAAATATGATGCAAACCTCAGTGTAAAAGCCAAGAGCTGTGAGAGGTTTTGATGCTGTTTTATATTTTCTCTTGTGTGTATTTGTGTGTGCATGCATAAGTGTGTGTTTGTGTACCATCCAGTTCTTTTGCAAAACAGTAAACATCAAACAGCTCTTTTGGGTCCCTCTTCCCATAATTCCTCACTCCAGCAGAGTACTCCTTATGTCCGTCGCAGCCCAGCTCTGGAACCTGGACAGAATATCTGTGGAGACAACCATTTGGGAGCCATTTAAGTAATTTATCTCTTTTATTTTAAACTAATAAGAACTTGGACATTTTACTGCATGAAGATTGTCTTAGATCATATCAACGTGTTTCTTTTCATTAAGAGTTTAAATGTCATTAAAGAATAAATGCTTATTTGCATTCTCTTTTAAAGGGTAAGGGATAAGAATAAATTAGAATACAATTAAGAGCGAAAACACAATGATACAGAAAAGAACATGATCTTAAAGCAGATGAAGCGGCAAAAACTGAGGAATATTAATTGAGAAAGCAGATGATCCAGAAAGAAAGGAACCAAACAGGACAGTCATTAGTTTCAGTCCTTTTCAAAGTGCCAGAGTAGTGCACCAAGTGCAAGCAAGAGAAAGGAACTTATTGGCTGCCTCCTCACCGAACAGTCTGATCATCCAACCAGCCCGCGGCACAGCTGGCAAAGCCGTCATGGTACGCTGCCCCACAGCTGGTCCGGAGTGGCGATCTGAGCCGAGTTTTCCTGACAGGCTCGCTGGGCGTCGCTAAATGAGAGGGCGTAACGAGCGCTCGGAGACTGGTAGTGAAACACCACACCTACGCAGACAGACCCAGAGACAGGTGGTAAACGGTTTTAATTCCTTTTAATTTGACAGATATAGCAACGCAGTTGAAATCAATACATCAGGGGAATGTAATCAGAGAACATGTTATTAGGGGCCACAAACAGATCAAACAAACAGTATGTGAGTTTGGGCTGAAATTTCACACATGAGAACACATAACAAAATTGTCATTGGTATTCAGTACAAACTCTTTAATTAAATTAATAACACAATTATTCAAGTGGAAAACCAGATAACAAAAACAAAACAAGCACAGAAAGCATGACGCTACATTAATTAAAGCAGTCATTATAATATTGATAGAGTGAATCAATGTTATTAATGCTTAATGAAATAAAAAAAAAAGCTAAAAAAAATCAAATAAAATAAAAAGTGGGGGTGTGGGGGTGCGGTGCTTCTGTTTTAAAAGCTGCCATTATCTGTTTTACATTAGCACAACAGCGCTGGGCTGCAATAAAACACTAAAATCAATTAAGCTGGAAGAGGAATTTTAAAGTTAATGCGCTTCACCCTCTCTGCACCACTTCTGCTTAGCCTATATGTTTCCGTTGAAGCTCTAAACTTTCCTCACAAAGAAATCTCTCGTCAGCGGCTGCTGCACTTACCGGAGACCACCAGGGGAACAGTGTCCCTCTCATAGTCGTTACCCATGACAACCTGACAGTGGTAAGTGCCTGAGTCGTTGGTACGGAGACTGGAGATCTCCATGGTAGCATTCAGAGGATTGGCAGCGTATCCTGGCAGCATGACGCGGCCACTGAAAGCCTTATTCACCTTGATTACATCGCCTTGAACACAGAAAGAGAGGTTTCACCATTACAGAGATTTTAGGGGTAGAACGTAAACTTTAAAGCTGTCTTACATGTTTATATATATATATATATATATATATATATATATATATATATATATATATATATATATATACATATATATATATATATATATATATATATGTATATAAATATCAATAGATTTAAAGGCTCTTACTACCAGTGCCCCACTAACACACAACTGTTTGCCAAAGTTAGAATAGTTATTGCATGATTCTTGGTTTTCAGTCTTTTCCCATTGGCTGTTTTGAGGAAATCAGTTTGCTGAGTTGACTCTGAATCTTTGGCAAGACATTTAAACACATGCACAAGCTTAAAGGAAGGGGATAGCAATCTGTGGGTGGTTTATGTTTTGTTCTTGATGTTGCCTTTTGTCTGTTTCCTGTTTTATTTTGGTACTCACTTCTTGTCAGCCACTTCCTGCCTTTGTGTGTGTTCTGCCTGTGTGATTAGTTGCTCTATCCAAATGTGTGGCACCTGTGTCCTGTACTCTCCTCAGTGTATTTAGTGTGCACCTCTCGGTGCTAGATCATCTTTGTACTTCTTGTCGAGCATTGCAGCATTTAGTTAACCCCATGAGTTAACTTCTGTCTGCATGTTCTCTCTGATTTGTTCATCTGTCATCCACCATCTCTGACCAATCAGCAGCTGTGGGATTGTTTGCTTTTGTTGTGCTTCATTGAATCTGATCAAACACTTGCAGTCCTAATTAACAAGATTAGATTCAATTTATAGTAGTAAGCTCCAAAATATTAATGTCTTAATTTTTTTTAGTCAAAAACATTTAATATCAAAGAAAAAATAAAACCTTAAAAATCTTTAAAATTTAGAATTCAGTTTGTTTGCATGGCACATTGTGCTGCACACAAACTGCTGTATCGAATTTGAATGGTGCTAACTCTCGCTTTTGTTAAACTCTTCCAATCAGGGACCTTTTAGAACATTTGTACCCACGTCAAACCTCCAGTAAAGGTAGTTTATCTATTTCTGATTTTGTTTTGTGAAATAGTTTTTATTGGATGTATATAAATATGAACAATTTGCTAGCAAAGTTTCACCTTTACATATCAAACACATACAGTAGCAACATTAGCATTCATTTTGTGACATATTTCTTCCCACCTGATCTCCACACATTTCTGGGGTAAATATTACTCTTTAGCTGCTGAATGTTTCATGCTATCTGCTAGCAATTTTATACAGTGCGTATTAAGAGCGCTTTCACTGAAAACAGCTGGCAGCTGTGCCAGATAACGATGCTCCTGAGAGCTGGACGACTAAAAATGTTAAGTTGTCTGCTGTATGGTGCCCTGTGGATGAATTTAATCAGTACTACTCAGGCAGATTTGGACATTTAGAAATGCAGGTTTATTTCACTTTTACTCCAGGAGCGGTTAACATCAGCTTTTTAACATCTTTTTCATTGTTTTTTCTTTTGAGGCCTTAAGATAAATTCTGTAAATACTATGGCCTGGCCAGCTGAGTCAGCTAATCTCTGTGAACAACACTTTTTAAATACACATTTGATCTATTGTTGATACAAAACTACTGATTAGTGTAGCTGTAAGCCTCACTGGGAAAGCTGGCTGAATAAACTAAGTCTGAGTCAGCAGTGAAATAGGAACATTAGGTTTTTGTTTTACCTTTAGCAGAAAGCACAATCTGCTCCAAAGGAGCATCTTGTCCTCCTCCTGGTAATCTAGTACGAGTCCATAGGAGGTGAGGAGGCCCCAGAGAGCTGCTGGTCTGGAGGGTGAAGACACAAGGCAGGGTGGCTTTGCCTGCCAGCATTTGTTGTACTGTAGGATGAGTGATCCTACGCATGTTCACAATGGAGGAGGCTGCACCTAGAGTGACCGAACAAGAAACAAACATGATTATGCAATATTTTTGAGTAAATTTAAGCTTACAAAAAATAAAAAAAATAGAAAAAATGCAGTGATGGTTCCAGAGATGAATGGAATATATGAATATATCAATCATTCAAGCATAAAAAGATAACTAACTCAAAGGATGAACCAGTGTTGTGTCTACACATTAAAGACAGCTTAGCAAAGAACCAAGTTTAAATTGTTTCTTTAGGCACTTTTTTACTAACAGCCTGTCACAAAAATGCATCATTTGTTCCCATTTCTTTAGTTGAATCCACAAAAAATGCCATAACACAGTTTGACAGACATAAAATGGCATTTTTTGCATCAGTTACCAAAGACTCGAACACTTGGCATATCTCAGCATGTTGTCAGCATGTCCTTAAAAATTTGAGGAAAAAAAAAAATTTGAGGAAAATTTACAATTGGAGGGCAAAAGAAGTGGCAGGCCTAAAAAAACAAGTGATCTACAGCAGATGAACACTATTTTAAGGGCATGTCATTAAGAAACGGGCAAAAAATCTATCTGACCTTTCATTTGATTTATCTGCTGTTTACTGAAGCCTCATCAGAAATGGTCTCAGTAGAAGGGTGGGTGTCAAGAAGCCCTTCTTAAGGAAGGGACACAGGGAGAAAAGGCTGAGGTATACCAAATTACACTAGACTGAAAATCAGGAGTAACAGGTCTGATGGAGCAATGAATCCCAATTTGAAGTAAGTTTTGGTTCAATCTTTGTTCGGTACGTACCAACCATCTGTAAAACATGGTGGAGGCTCTGTCATGGTTTGGGCTGCATTTCAGCAAGTGGTGTTGGGGAGCTTGTCAAAAGTGATGGAATTATGAGCACAGAAATCTATTATTAAATTTTGATCCACCATGCAATCCCATGTGGAAAGCATCTGATCGGCAACGGTTTGATTTTTCAGCATCCCAAACATAATGTCAATGCAGTAAACGTATACCTGGATAGAAAAACATACAATGGCGCACTATCAGTCAACTAAATAGAGAGCAGACCTAAACATTATTGAAGCAGTGTGGGATCATCTTGACAGAGAACAAAACAAAAGGCAGCCAACATCCAAAGAAGAGCGTTGAATGTCCTTCAAGAAGCCCAGGCTATGTTGAAGAATGAATGTGGTCATAGCAGTTATTGACTTTCAGTCTTATTAGAATTGTACAAACAAATGTTTCAATAAATCCCTGTACCCACTGCCCATTTTCCTAACAAAATATAAAGAAATTAAGGTTGACTCGAGACTTTTGCACAGCACTGACCATACGTGAATGGCATTTTGTGGTTAATTATAGTTATTCTATACTTTACACTGAGCACGTAAACAGAAAGTTTAGGCTCTAGTGTAAATTCTAAAACAAACAGTCTACTAACACAACATGAAATTTATTAGCAGTTTCTCACTCATACATGAATGAAGTGCTCATTCTATCATTCCAGCACAGTTACCGGATGGAATCAATGGGAATCAATAAGAGAACTGTTAATGGAATAGGTATCAATAAAATCATATCAATATCCATTATAAGGGGCTGTCTCTCAAACACACACCTAAAGAGGTTAACAAATGCCACAGTCGGTCACTGGCTGTAATTAAATTATTTAATTTCTTGTAGTTATTGGAATATTTTTATGAAGCCATCCATCACTTAAGCTTATTTATTCAGAATTTTAAAAATGATTGCTCGAGAAGTAGCAGTGCTTCTTCCAGTGGACAAAATATTCTGTTCTGCAGATTGGTATCATCAACTAACTCAGTCTGGTTGCCATGACATACAGGTTTAATGTAACCATGACAACACCATCACCTGTACAGATATTATCCTCAACCATTTCTTACATCCTTTTGGTGTGTGTGTGTGTGTGTGTGTGTGTGTGTGTGTGTGTGTGTGTGCGTGTTGGTGCTCTAATGAAAACCAAGCATTTTGCCTTGATAATTGAGCATTCTCCAGCCACTAGTGAAGATTTTGAAATGCATCCAAAGTCTCCAGAAGGACCTTCATTTAATTTATTTATTCATGTTATTTTTTTTAATTTACTTTTTAAAAGATATTTTAAAAAAACTACAGCTTACCTGTTAATATTTCATAGTATATTCATGAACTGTCTCTGCTCCCTCTCTGTTTAAATCCTCACTGCTAGTCAAATACAATGGAAGATAATCATGAGCATAAAAAGAGCACCTGTACAAAAAAAAAACAAAAAAAAAAACAGCTTTATCTGGAATAGTGAACACAGTGGAACTGAATCCTAGAAAGATATTTCTATCTGCATTTAGATTGGACGGCTTTCAGAGGCTGAGCCCCCTGAGAAAAACCCTGCGCAGAAGACGCCCCCGCTGCCTTCCCCAAATCAGATGTAATCACAGAATCACAAATACAAGGAAAAAGAATGAGAGCTCAAACAAGCGGCAGAGCAGGAATGAGAGAGGGATGGAGGAAAATAGTTAATCTAACAAACTGAATGGAGGAAATTGTAGCCCGTAGCAAAGTGGTGACAGGGGGTACGTGTGTGACAGAAAACCACGAGCAGACAGCTGGAAGTGACACCCATTATAAATCAGTCTGTCATTAACTGACCCCTCTATAATTCATGTCAAGGTCCACTTGTGACCTCAACAGCATTAGTTTAATTAAAATCTTAAATAATGGGGTTTTTACAGATTGTTGAATCATAAAAACATTTATTTTTCATGGTTAATATTGTGCCACCTGTTATGCACTTTAAAGCTCTAAAAACAGCTATTATGTGTAAAAATGTATTTAAAAATATTTTTGTTGCCTTCATTTACCACTTAAGAGTCACATGTGGCTGGATTATATCCCAGAGTCCCAGGAATACCTATCAGAGCACATCCCAGCTGCAGCTGGTCACCAAGTACTGTACATCTATCTGTACATTAAAACCACTGAGAGAAGCTAGTTACACTCCCCATCTTGTCAGTGCAATGCTCTGCTGGGAGAGCTTGGGTAGTCACATCCACGTGGATGTTACTTTGACAAGTGCAGTCCACCTAAACATTGTTTTAGTTTAAGCACATTCTTCCATGTCAGTGGCACTCCCCAATGACAGCAGCCTCTACTAGCGGGCCGATGAGCCCCACCACACCACACCACAGAGAAGACCCCAATGCCCAAGATCGTGCAAAATCCCCAAAGCTACCACTTTGCAGGACAACCTGCAGGACCTAAAGACTCAGCTGCCAACATTTGAGACTCGACATGGGTGCTGTCAACATGTCATAACAGAGGTCCCATGTACATTTCCCAGCAGGTCAGAGCTGATCTGTCAGCACAAGGGTTGCTTTCTCCAAAAAACAACAAATACACACAGAGATCTTAAGAGGTTTGTTACAGAAATGTAACTGCTAAACTGACTTGAAAAATGAGTGCTCAGCTACTAAAGACTGATGTCTGTCTGTCTTAGTAATTTGAAGCAAACGCTTCATTATGTTGACAAAATGGCATAAAAGGACACATGGATAACTCAAAATGTGCTGACACCTGAAATGTTACATGCTGCAATTTAAAAGCTGAATTTCATGGTGATTAATGATGCAGAAACACACTCTGGCCCGAGCCTAGGATGTAAAATTATAGTAGTGGATCGGTTATCCTGCAGTAAATGATGAGAGAAAAATTTTTAAAAAGATTCAAGTCATGTATGTTATTCAGTATATAACTTTTTGTTTATGTTTGCCTGCTCTGTTTTACTGAAATAACTGAAACAGGAATACCATGATCCACAACTTTAACCTGTTTGGAAATGTTTGGGTTTAGCTCCTTGATATTGTTTGCATAGTATTTGAACTTACCTGGAAATATTTAATTGGCACATGAACTTGAAGATTACAGGCAGAGGATAAAATATTTTCTACCCCCTTCATTCTGAAAAAATCAGAGACTCCTATTATGTTTTTTAATTTTTTGTTTTTAACAGTTGAGATATCCTTCAGTTTCTTTTGGACTTTTTGTTGTGCAACAAAAACAGACGAAACATGATTGAATATGGTACAGTAATTATATGCCATCAAAGCACAGTGACTAGTAAAGTAATGCTTTCATTTTGGAAGTATGCAATGCAGGTTTTCGTTTTAATGAAAATCCAGTCTGACCACCATCATGCATGCCAATTGCAGTGAAAGTAATTAAGGAGAGGAACTTATCTTTAGTACAGGCAGTCAGCTGGCTGCATGTGGGACCTGAAACCTGTGATACTATCCAACAGAGAGCTGCAGCTCTGGGATGATTTCTCTTTTGTTCTGTAATTGTGAATTTTATGCATAGTTGTAATGGAACAGATGGTCGGCTAAACTTGCATAAATGGGTTTGGAGCGATTCCAGCTCACTCCCTCTGAGCATGTCCGCAAACATCCCCAACATGTCAGGTCTCACATACAACATTTAAATTACTACAGACCTTGCAGATTATTTTGTATATATATATATATTTATATATATATGAGCAACAGATATATGATATATGACAGATATGAGATATACCAGCTTGGATGTCACCCAGATTAACAAGGACTGCTTCAGTTGCTGAGGAACTAGGGCATACTGATGATAAGTGGGCTACTCAAACAAGGATGTGGCATAAATGGACACGAGATGAAGATCAGGAACTGTTGGAATGCTACTACACATGTAATTCCAGTGAAAGGGGTTACATCAAGAGGTTGTGGGGCCTATGGACTCTTCAACACCCAACATCCAGACTGACATCAAAACAACTTTAGCTCAGTGTTCCAACATCCGCAAGAAGCAGCTGCTATTGCAACGAGAGATTGACTAGGTACAACACAAGTGCTGCAGCAAGGGGGAGCCAGGACTACAGGTTGGGGGGAGATATCATCACCCCCACATGCCAAGATTGGGTACCAAGCCACAGTAACAACTGGTATGTTGAATGCCAGAGCAGCTGACCTAAAAGATAAGAGCATGGCTAAGCTGGAAACCTGGACCTCCTGAGGCCAGCTGCCAAGACAACATGAAGTACCCTCTGAAACTCAGATGCAAATACAGCACTACAAACAATCCTCACTTCAACCATCACTGAAACTGATCCTTGAGATACTTGGCTATAAGATGAACAGCCACAAAGAGCAGTACCCTACATGGAAAAGATAGTTAGAGGCTAAGATGAAGGCAGCACGAATGGAAGTCAGCCAGCTATCAGACCTGCAGAAAAGTGTGATAAAGAAAGGGGTGCCTAAGAAATACAACAAGCTGTCCATACCTGAGGCCTTAGAAACTGCCAAGCAAAGACTCACAGCCTTGGCTAACTGTTTGAAGAGGAATACCAAATGTAAATAAACCAGATGTTCTCCACTGAACCATCTGAGGTGTACTCTTAGTGACAGGTGAACAATATGATCACAACACCCCCACCAAGGCTGGAGATGGAGCAGTACTGTAAGAGCATATGGGAGAAGGATGCAACACACAACACCAATGCTCAGTGGCTAGTGGACCTAAGAGCAAAACACAGCAATCTCCATGAACAGGCTCCAGTAACCATCATAGTTGTACAGTAGACATCCAGGAAAGAGTCTCACGTATGAAGAGCTGGACAGAACCAGGCCCTGACATGATTCATACCTACTGGCTAAAGAAGCTAACTGCACCCCATGAGTGCCTGACAGCACAAATGAACCAGCTGTGCAGGCTAAGACATACTCAGAATGGCTGACTGAAGGCCAGACAATGCTGATCCCCAAGGATCCCCAGAAGGGACCAGTCCCATCCAACTACCAGCCAATAATCTGTCTCAGCACAACATGGAAGCTCCTGTCAGGCATCATAGCAGCTAAGATGAACAGACACATGGCTCAATACATGAGTGGAGCCCAGGCAGAAATTGGCAGAGATACCAGAGGAGCAAAACACCAGCTACTGGTAGATAGAGCAGTGACTCGAGACTGTAAGACCAGACTGACCAACCTTTGCACCACCTGGATTGATTACATGGCTCCTGGAATACCTAGAACTGTACAAGACCAACAGGACCCTAAGAGCCTTCATCAAGAACTCAGTGGGGAGTTGGAGAACAACACTCGAGGCCAACTTCAAGCCAATTGCACAAGTTACCATCAAGTGCGGGATTTACAAAGGAGATCCTTTGTTCCCACTGCTGTTCTGCATAGGCCCTCAGCCTGATCATCAACAAGACTGACTACAGATGCCAACTATGAAATGGAGCATCATTCAACATCAATCAACACCTACACTCTGCCAGTTTTCAGATACCCTGCTTTGATAATTAGCTGGCCAAAGGAGGAGAACAAAACCACTGACATCAAGACAAGAAAGCTCCTTAGCATTCATGGAGGGTTTCACCCCAAATCCAGCACTCTGAGACTGTACGCTAAGCGGACAGAAGGAGGCAGAAGACTAGTGAGTGTCAGAACCACTATCCAGGATGAAATAACAAAGATCCATAAATACATCAAGGAAGATGACCATAAATGATTGCATACTTAGTGAGTACCTCAGGCAGCTGAAACCGGAGAAAGAAAAGGAGAAAGAACAGGAACCATCTTTGAAGGACAGGCCTCTGCACGGCATGTACCACCAGCTGATAGAAGAAGTGGCTGATATAGAAAAATCCTACCAATGGCTGGACAAAGCTGGCAGGCAGAACATCATGGAATGCCATAACCAAGTGCTTGGTATAGTATATAGGAACATCTGTGCTGAGTATGACCTGGAAGTCCTGAGGTCAAAATGGGATATGCCTCCACGGGTGGTCAAAGACAGCAGAGCTAAGATCCAGTGGGACTTCAAGATACAGACAAACTAGTGTTGGCTAACCAAAGGAATATAGTAGTAGTGAACAAGCAGAGGAAGAACGTTGTAGTGATAGACACAGCTATACCAAGTGAGAAGCTCAAAAACCAAGAGCTGAGAGAAGAGGTAGAAAGGATGTGGAAGGTGAAGGTAACTGTGGTCCCTATATATATATATATATATATATATATATATATATATGCTTCCTGACATCTCTCCTTTCAGTATTTTCCCTCTTGCTCCTTCTCTCCAACTGACCTGACATGAGTGTTGACATCATCTGTTATTATTATTATTATTGTTATTATTAGTGGTGTTGTTTTTTTAAAGTGATTTGTTTCTGCAGAGTAGAATATGCAGGAAGGAGACACAGAACTCACCCAAGCCTAAAGAGAGCAGCAGCATCAGAGGGAAAAGGATCTGCCGCCCAGCTGCACACAGAGCGAGCTCCATCCTAGACCTGCTGAGAGAGGAGGAGGGAAAGCAGAGTGGAGAGAGCAGTGAGATGGGATTTAAAAGCATACTAAATCATTGGTAAATTTAAAAAAATATTTCTGTGTTTTTGTATATCATAAAGTTGTGCATATGCACTAATACATTTTGACATGTAGGTTTTATGCTTGGTGCCAAAGCACAATCACAAAGTGTTTTCCTTACATGTGTTTGTGTTTATCTACATGTGCTTCAGTTTGGCTGCAGATTTTTGACATAGCTATCAATGTCTCCTTGTTATTTGGTGTCTGCATTATGATGAAGGATTGCAATCATAACAAAATGACAGATTTGTCCATATATCTGCGTCCAGTAATTTCTTTGTGTATAAAAATGAAGACAAAATTAGTTGAATCAATCATGAAATCTTTATCTGACGCAGTACATGACATTTAATCTCTAGAAAAGATATTTTCATATTAATATGTTTGCAAAATATCCAGATCTTTGGTACAGGAAGCTTTTTTGTTTCCACTTGTAGTTTGATTGCTATTGACCAATCACCTCTAAGCAGTCTCTGGAACCATGCAAGTAAACCGTTAAAGAGAGAACGCATTTGCCAAATGAACCCATTAGCTTTTAAAAAATGATTTGCATTCATAAACAACGATTAGTGGACAGAATAGCAAGTCTTGTCCCAGATGTCCTCTGGCAACACCAGAAACCCAGAAATATTGACCACTGTCTCCAGAGAGTGAGTCATCAAACAATTTATTTTTTGTTTATTTTTTTTCTTTTTTACAGTAGTAATTGTGGTGAATTAGATGTTATTAGAGTTTTCTATCTAACTCCAAAGCTTTAATGCTTCCAGAGCCTGTGTTCAATGGAATAAAAAAAACAAAAAACAAAACCTATTTATATACCAGAGAAAGTAAAAGTAAGCTGGTTAAAATTTTATTTCTCAGTAGAAAAATAACAGGTCTGAAGGGGTCCAATTTACAGCTGCACTCAACTACAAATTGTGCCCGGTGGTAATGCCTTGCATGGCAGGTCACTGCCACTGGCATGTAAGTGTGTGTGTGTGAAGCAGGAAATGAAACAAATTTTAAAGCACTTTGAATAAAAGTCCTGAAATATTATAATATAATTTTCCATGAGGTGAAAGAGTTTGGTCATTCTCATTGTTTGAGCAAGTGAAGGTCTGCTTTCTCTGCATGCTTGACAGAATCCACACCCTTTAAAGCTAATTAGACAAACTCAAGTGAGTGATAACTGTGCCAAAAATAAAGCTGTGTTTCTAGTATGTAAAATCTAAAGCTTTTGGGTTACCATGTACTCCCCAATACAAGTACAGTACTTTGAAAAAGTCTAAAACGCCTCCTCGTTTCTTTATATTTTGCTAGGAAAATTGGAAATAGGTGCAGCAATTTTTTGGAAATGTGGAAACATACATGGAAATAAAATATAGCAGGCAAAAACAGTTTGTGCACTTCTAACAGGTTTAAAAGTCAATATTTGGTATGACCACCTTTATTCATCAACACAGCCTGAACTCTCTTAGGCAGTTTTCTTGTCCTTTCTTTGAGTAGTCTCCAGGAATAGTTCTCCTGGCTTCTTGAAGGACATTCCACTGTGACCATTTCTGATGGCTTCAGAAATGGATCAGCTGAAGGGCCAGATGCATCTCTAAGGTCCTGTGTTAGGTCTTTGCTGGATTTTTTTCTGTTTCTTAAGGACATCACTTTCAGATACTGTTCATCCGCTGTAAATAGGTTTTAAAGACTGATGTTTCATTTCCTGTCCTCCACTTGTCCAGTTTCCTCAATTTTTTAAGGAGATACTGCACACCATGCTGAAATATACCAAGTTTTTGGCTAAGAGCTCTTTGAGAATCACCTTGTTGAGAAGATAAATGATGTCTGTCAAACTGTGTGATCTTTGGCAGTTCTTACAGATTCCTCTAATGAAATGGGAACAAATTATGTGTTTTGCAACAGGCTGCTAACAACTACGTTCCTTAAGATTCAATTTAAAATTGGTTCTTTGCTAAATTGTCTGATATATGTAGACACAACACTGGTTCATCCCTTCAGTTAGGTGTCTTTTTCTGTGCTTGAATGATTCATAGATCACTTAAACAAAAACAAAACATTCCTCTGAAGATAATCAGGTACCATGACTGGCCTGAAAATGAGTGAAAAAGCAGCCAATGTCCAAAGAAAAACTTTGACAGACCTTCAGAAAGCCTGGAGAATTGATGCCCAAGACCACTGTAGAAAGTTACAAGAAAGTCTGGCTCCTTGGAAAAGAAATATAAAAAAATAAGTGGTTGCTCAAGGCTTTTGCACAGTAATAAAAAAAATAAATAAAATTCCTGCGGACGGTCTTTGTCCTCCAAATTCGGGCCCTCCACCAGAGGCCTGGGAGCTTGTCACTCACTATTCCTCGGCCTCCTTCCTTCCGCTTAGCGTACAGTGTCAAGGTGCTGGATTTGGGGTTAAACCCTCCATGCATGCTAAGGAGCTTTCTTGTCTTGGTGTCAGTGGCTTCTATCTCCTCTTTTGGCCAGCTTATTATCCCAGCAGGGTATCTGATGTCTGGCAGGGTGAAGGTGTTGATTGCCCAGATTTCATTCTTCCCATTTAGCTGACTCTTCAGGACTTGCCTTACTCTCTGCAGGTACTTGGTTGCAGCTTTCCTAGCAGCCTCTTCATGCTTCCCATTTGCCTGTGGGGTTTCAAAGTACTTATAGTGTCTACAATGTTGCTGTCTGCTTCATAGGTAGTAGGGTCAGGTAACGAAACCTGTGGAACCCCCACAGTTGCAAAAGGAGCAGCATCAGAGTATTACTGTCACAAAAACTTACGCTGACCTTCACAGTGTTTTTGAATGGGCCCCAAATTCCTCATCCTATATTTGGGTTTTCTCTCTCTTCCATTCCCAGCTTACCAGCTGCAACATAGAATACTGCCCAAAACAGCCTTGAACACTGAATCATTGAAAATCCAACTTTAGGACATGATTTTATTTATAACAAAAAACTAATATTGCATTACAGTTCACTAGAGCTTGCATCTATTGTTGTCTAGACAATGAGCTGAGAAACACTGTTGTGTGTGAGAGAGCCTGTTAACTGCTGGCACTCGATGAGACAAGGAGACCTTTGAACCCTTCCATTCCTGGAGATGGGATGAGGCGCTACTGGATACATTACATCTTTTCAGTAGATGCTTTTGCCAATAGCAACTTACATGTTTTGCCTAAGAGCCACTATTCCACCTGAGTCTCAACTGCCTGTGTAATATATACAAATAGATTTGATGGAACAAATAGGGCTTTGAATGTTGTAAGGCTGATGTGAGATACTAGACCCAGTCAAAGATCAATCTAATGTAGAAAACTGGACTTAATTCTTTGACAGTCCAATGGCCTCACTCCAACAGCTGCTGTTATACTGGGTGAATATTTACAACTGCAGTAAAAAGGCAATTGTGGTGCAGTCCTACTGCACAACATTCAGGAAATCCTACCACACATCAGAAAAGAGCTGCTGACTTTGCCAGAGGATTTGGCTTGGGGCCTGAAGCTTCTCAGCTCAGTGGAGAGTTGCCTGAGACGGAGCTTTCTGGTATGAAATGGAGACGAAGAGGAGAGTGCCCAGTTTGAAGAAAACACAGTAACTCTGTGTTTAAAAAAGATTTTAGGGGAGTTAAGCAGCACAGGTAGCTCTAAATTATGAATTTACTTGTGGACAAAATTGTCTCTTTACATCTTGGCCCACAAGCATCACTAACTGAGGTTTCCAAGCAGGCTCTATGAAGAAATTGAAGCTGCTTTGAGCAGAAATTTGTCCAAAACATCCAGATTTCAGTTAAAGTAACAGTGTGTAAAATGTGCAGATTGCAGTCAACTGTTTTTCTTACCCCTCCCAATTCAAGTGCACAATCCTAGTATGGCAGCTGCAATAGGACAAACAAGTTTTTGTTTAGACTGTGCCCTATAATGGCCATGGCCGGCCTGTGTGTTTCTACTACTATTTGTGTAAGAAACACACACTATACACTATATTTGAACATATTTGGTTAATATCAACACTTAGGTGTATTTTATTTCCTGATTTATTATTTCTAACAGTCAGTTAAATATTTTGTGATATTTTACATTTTTACCCTGAGCCACCTCAAAAACTCTGGCCATCACTTATCTGTAGCGAGTGTACTCAGATAGCAAAGTCACTACGGACCAGATCCAGCCGGAGGTTTTCCCTGTATGTGTAGGCTGTTAGCTGCTGTCTTTGAAGTGGATGTAACTTTCTGAGGCTCAGTGAATAAACTTTCATACGATGTGAGAATGTAATCAAACTGTTTATCAGAGGGAAAGTATGATTAGCTGGCATAATGTTAGATTAAAGCAGCTGTTATTATTGCTGTTTAGCCAGCTCATAGTCAGCTGTCCAGAGATGGGAGGGCCGCATGTCTAATGTGCTGATAAGTAATTGCAACAACATCAGGAATAAATAAGCACATTTATGCACATTTTTATGTATCAGACCCCTGACTTAAGTTCAGGAGATGAGGCTTGAAGTGAGGATGAAGAAGATGACATTTTATTTAGAAGGCAATGGCACTGGCTCTTTCCTTCATGTTTTTGCTTCTTTGGTGAAGGGGACCCTTTCTTAGATGATAAAGCACAGATATGAGCCTTTATATCTGTGCCTGAAGGTGCAGGCACAAATTTAAATTTCCCTCCATGGCACATGAACACCTATGACTTCTCTTCTCCTCCACACAATTAATCAGAATTGAGAGGTCACTGTATTCACATGTGGTGGGTGAACACGGCAGCATCCACATACCCACATTGTAGGCAGTATTATTAGAAAGCATTGCATCAATTTCCATTGTTATGCAGATGATACTCAGCTTTATCTATCCATGAAGCCAGATGACACACATCAGTTAGTTAAACTGCAGGAATGTCTTAAAGACATAAAGGCCTGGATGACCTCTAATTTCCTGCTACTAAATTCAGATAAAACTGAAGTTCTTGTACTCGGCCCCACAAATCTTAGAAGCACAGTGTCAAACCAGATACTTACTCTGGATGGCATTACTTTGGCCTCCAGTAACACTGTGAGAAATCTTGGAGTCATTTTTTACCAGGATATGTCCTTCAATGCACATATTAAACAGATATGTAGGACGGCTTTTTTACATCTGCGCAATATTTATAAAATTAGAAACATCCTTTCTCAGATTGACGCTGAAAAGTTAATCCATGCATTTATTACTTCTAGGCTGGACTACTGTAATTCATTATTATCAGGCTGTCCTAAAAACTCCCTGAAAAGCCTTCAGCTGATCCAAAATGCTGCAGCTAGATTACTGACAGGGACTAGAACGAGAGAGCATATTTCTCCCATACTGGCTTCTCTTCATTGGCTCCCTGTTAAATCTAGAATAGAATTTAAAATCCTTCTCCTAACATACAAGGTCTTGAATAATCAGGCCCCATCTTATCTCAAAGACCTCATAGTACCATATCACCCAAATAGAGCACTTCGTTCTCAGACTGCTGGCTTACTTGTGGTTCCTAGGATACTTAAAAGTAGAATGGGAGGCAGAGCCTTCAGCTTTCAGGCCCCTCATCTGTGGAACCAGCTCCCAGCTTGGATTCAGGAGACAGACACCCTCTCTATTTTCAAAATTAGGCTTAAAACTTTCCTTTATGATCAAGCTTATAGTTAGGGCTGGATCAGATGACCCTGAACCACCCCTTAGTTATGCTGCTATAGGCCTAGGCTGCTGAGGGGGGTCCCATAATGCACTGTTTCTTCTCATTCACCTTTATTTACTTGTTTATACTTCACTCTGTATTTAATCATTATTATTAATCTCTGGCTCTCTTCCACAGCATGTCTTTTGTCCTGTCTCTCTCCCCTCAGCCCCAACCGGTCGCAGCAGATGACTGCCCCTCCCTGAGCCTGGTTCTGCTGGAGGTTTCTTCCTGTTAAAAGGGAGTTTTTCCTTCCCACCGTCGCCAAGTGCTTGCTCATAGGGGGTCGTTTTGACTGTTGGGTTTTCTCTGTGTTATTGTAGGGTCTTTACCCACAATACAAAGCGCCTTGAGGCGACTGTTTGTTGTGATTTGGCGCTATATAAATAAAATTGAATTGAATTGAATTGAATTGAATCCTCTCCTATGTCGTTTTAATGGATTAATTATAAGTTTATAAGAATGCATCCCTTTCTTGGAAGACATAATTACACTCTCATCTTTTTTTTCTTTTAAATAACCTCAAATATTACTGGCTGTACCTTTAAAATAAATGATTTATCCAAGAAATCAAAAGACCTTTTTTGCATTTACCAGGGTAACAGCAACACATGCCAACAGCATCCCTGATGCTTAGAAAGAAGATTATATAACACCAGTTTAGCCCTTAAGAAATTACAGGAATAATGGTTGCTCTTCGGCCTGACCATGAGAAAGGTGAGCGAAACCTTCAAATGTGTAAAACTGGAGCGTGTAGGTCTTAGAAAGAAGACATTCCTCTCAGACCCAGTGACACCTGCCAAACCATACTGTCATTAAAGAACCATTGGCAATGCAATTTTTTAATAGTGGGCAACCATTTCCATTTTAGACAACTGAAAAGAAGCACAGACCCCGCAGAGCCACACACTTTGAGGCATCCCATCTCTAAAGGTGGGTTAGGCCCTGTGACGGGCTGTGACAGATTGGGGTCGAGCCGTTGGGCTCTCTGCATGTTGAAGGCCTGAACCATTGGTTAAGCTGGCTGGGTGGGTGACAAGAGATTTCTAAAGGCTTGGAGAGGGTCATGACACTGAGGAGATTGCCCAGACTTGAAAATGGAGAGCATTGGAGAGCGCTGTATCAGAGGGCCTGGGACTGGCAGGGGCCCAACAGTCACTACCCACAACAACGGACTACAGAGCTCAGCCTGTATGGGTGCTATACGACACACAACACTATATGCCTATAGACAGCAGCCATTCAAAGTGTTGCCAGAGGGGATTTACAAACATACAGTGAACCGGTCATCCAATCACAGCAGCGAATGCTAACCAGTACCACCTTTTGTTAAGGATGAGACATCAGATGTTGTGAACGCCTCCCTCTAAATCGCCCCTCTTTACTTTAACAGGCACAGTTGTGTCTTGAGGAGAAAAGAGCCAGAAGACTCTAAAATGCTTCAGTGGATTTCAATGTGGATGTCCAGCTGACACATTTTCACGATGTTATCTGAATAGGATGCATTCTCAGCTCATTGTAAGAGCCGGTGAGGGGCGTGACAGAGATGCAAAGAGAGCTAACAGGCGAGGCTGGCAGACCTACATCGTGGCTCAGCACTAAGCTGTCAGTCTGTTGACTGCACTCATGATCATCATGATGCAGGCAAGAAGGGCCCCCCTGTCCCAAATCTCTTTGGGTCTACGGTTGGTGGGAAATTTGGTTGTTGAAAAAGCAGGAAAACATCAGTTGCTGATGTGAAAAAGATAAATGTCTGTGAGCACAACATGGCAACTTTATGCCTGCAGTGCCTCCATCATGCTAAACATGTGACATATGCTGCAAAAGCTTACTTAATCAGGTCAGGCTGGGTCTCACGTGAATTCGTGAACATATGCTCCACATCAAGGCCCAACAAATGCACAAAGTCTTGAGCAACCCCTCATTTCTTTATATTTTGCTGCAAAGAGCCAGGCTTTCTTGTAAATATTTAAAGTGGTCGTGAGTAACAGTTCCCCATGCTTTCTGAAGGTATGCCAAATTACACAAGCACTGGACTGAAAATCAGTGGCAACATGTCTTAGGGAGTGATGAATCCAAATTTGAAGGTTTGGGTTCAAATCTTTGTCAATATGTGCAGAGGAGGTCAGGAGAGATGTACAACAGTGAGTGTCTGCAGCCATCTGTAAAACAAGGTGGAGGCTCGGTCATAGTTTGGGGCTGCATTTCAGCCAGTGGTGCTGGAGATCTTGCTAAAATTGATGAAATTATGAATGCAGAAAATTACCATCAGATTGAAATCCACCATACAACACTACCATGAAAGCATCTGATTGGCAACAGCTTCATTTTTCAGCACAACAATGATCCCAAACACACTGCCAACTACCTAGATCCTACATATTACCCATTTTCCTAGCAAAATATAAAGACTCCACAAAGTGGCAGCTAATAGCTCTGTTAAATATCAGTTTAAGTTTCTTGACCATAATCTTAATTTTTGGCACTTTTATACAACATTTTGTAGTAACAACTTCAGATTTAAAAAATATATATATTCAGGAAACACAAACTGCACACAGGGTCATTTTATCATATTATAGACATAAGGACTATAATCACTAACACCATAAGATGGATGAAATTCTGTCTCCAGATGACCTTTTCATGTTTCCAGCTGACTTGTTTTAAACTGAAAAACTCCAAAATATGCATTATATTTCAACATCATGCACATACTATATTAATCCATCATTTAGCACGAGAAAATATGGCTACCTTACAAAAAGTGTACCTCATATTGCAGGGGCAAGTAATAAATTTAATGTTTTTCTGATCATGAAATAACTTATTATATTAACCCAGATTAGTTTCATGTTTTTGTATATATTGTTATTCATATCTCTTGCTGAGTTGATAAATCATGATGCTTTTATGGGTAGAAGAAGCTTAAGACTGGTGTATAAACATCTCTAACTAAATTCAAACCATAATACAGAACAAAACAGAAGTAATGCTCCTTCACTGCAGTAGTGTGTTAAGCTAGCTGCATGCAGCTTGTCTATAATCCACTGTATAAATAGATTCATGCAATCTGACTTCAGAGTTTTTGAAAAAAATTTAAGATTGTTAGATTATGTGCTATATTTATTTTCACAATTTTTTTAAAAATGACTGAACCTTCAGAGTTGGAGCTCTTCGTTCACTTCAGTGAACTTCTGACAGATGTAGAATCCAAGTGTTAATATTTTTTACAGCGAGTTGCTAAATCGTTCTTGAAAACCAGCAAGATGACAAGAGGAAGCAGCACAATCAATGTCTAGAAATGTATCATAGTTTCATAGAATTGGCCTCAGGACAGAAACAGAAGCAGTTTTACAGTAAAGAGTCAAACTGTCTGCCGTGTGTCTCCTACTGGGAACCGACAGGAAAAGGTGATTCCTGTTCTCTCCTTCTTCTTTAATCATATCTCACAAAACCATTACCTCCAGAGAGCAGCAGCAGAGTGAGGAGCGGAATAACAGCTCCAGATGAGTGACAGACAAAGTGGTGAGAGGAAAAAGATGAGGAAAGAAAAGGAAGGTCATTTTTATCAGCAATATGACAATAACACACTACCACAATGGAAGGTCTACACATAAAAAACTGCCTCTGTAGCTCTGTAAGTCCTCTTAATCTAATGTTTGTGGGAAAAATGCTGCAGCCAATCCATCCTGGATAGACGTATAGATGAAATTGGAGCCTCTGTATGCTCGAATGAATGCAACTTTTCTTAAATAACTGCAGAGAAAGGGAGAAGAAAAAAATCACACTGCATTGGTGATGTGGGGCCATAAAAAGAGACACTCAAACTAGAGTGCATGAAGATTAATCACTAAAAAAATTGAAAACAAACAAACCAAAGAAAACAGGACATTGCAGAAGGAATCCATTCTTCGCTGCCTGCACACAAACACACAGCCTTCACGTTCAGCGTGCCTCTGTAGTCACTAATTATACCCAGAGCAGCTAATGACTCACAGCTCTGGCCCGGGCTCCAGCTGGAGAGAGGACACTGGAAAGCTGCTGGTCCCTCCGATTCAAGATTACACACTCCATCCTCTCACACTGACGCCATTGATCTCACAGGGTGCTGGGACAGGGGTTATTTAAAAACAGCTCGATAACACGCTTAGGAGAGGCCAAGGTAAAATTTAACTAGATGTGTGTGCAGTAAAGTGGAGAAAGGCAATTTAGATCAATTTGAAGGATCCTTGACAGACAAGTCCAGTGAGAAAGACACAGAGAAGTGTAATAACTTTGGTCAGGACTTGGCTTTGTACTAACTGTACGTAGGTTATAGGTTAACGTTTTTTAGGGTGTTTTGTTTTTTGGTGAATTATTCAGTGAGAAAACGTGCTGCAGCTACCAAAGAGGAAATTTACCTGTCGTGATGTTTAATGTATGTGTCGCCAGTGATTTGTAGGTACCTGAGAGAGATTGACAGCTCTTATACCATCCATCTGTTTCCTACCTTCCTGTAGCGTTATTAAGCTGCTGTGGAGCTGCACTCGACAGACCTGCAGCAGATGATCTCAGATATGCTCATTTTCTCTCACCACCTCTTCATTTTCAACCTCTTTCTGTCACTGCCATGTGTGTGTGTGTGTGTGTGTGTGTGTGTGTGTGTGTGTGTGCATGCGTGCGTGCGTGCGTATGTGCGTGCGTGTGCGTGCGATGCGTGCGTGCGTGCGTACTGTGCGTGTGTGTGTGTGTGTGTGTAGATCGTGCGTGCGTGCATGTGTGTGTGTCTGAGAGAGAGAGAGAGAGAGAGAGAGAGAGAGAGAGAGAGAGAGGGAGAGAGAGCGAGAGGAGGGAGAGAGAGAGAAAGAGAGATGTGGTTAGCCAGCTGCGAGTTGGGCAAAAAATTCAATTTTTAAATGCATTTGATTAACATGTGAGGGAGACATATTATTTATAAGTATGTGAGAGCTACCTTGCTGGAGCAAGAGGAAAATAAAGACCAGCACACAGCAAATTCTATGCAGAGTCAATCACTGTTCTGAAGCAAATGTATCAAAATACACCAAGATTAAATGATGTTATCTAAAGAGTTATATTGTGACTGTAAAGTCTGTAAATAATGAAGAAGAATTTGTTCTTGGACTCCAGACTTCAAGTTGGGCAAATGATAAAAATCTTGAGACAGTAAGATTTTTATTTTTTTTTTACTATCTCACTATCTAAGTGAGATATTTCATAGTTTTCACTATCTACAGTACTGTGTAAATGTCTTGAACCACTTCTCATTTCTTTATATTTTGCTGTAAAAATGGGAAATAGGTGCAGTGATTTATAGAAACATGTGCAACAAACACGTTTGAAAGTCAATATTTGGTATGAATAGGAATGGTAGGAGGTAGGAATAGTTCTCCAGGCTTTTTGAAGGATGTTGAATTGAGCCAATTTCTTATGAGGCTTCAGTGAACAGTAGATGGATCAACTGAAGCGTCAGATGCATCTCTCAGGTCCTGTGTCAGATCTTTGCTGGATTTTTTCCCTATTTCTTAAGGACATGACTTTCAGATACTGTTCATCTGCTGTATATAGTTTTCTTATGCCTGCCATTTCTTCTTTTGTCCTCCACTTGTGCAGTTTCCTCAACTTGTTTAAGAACACACTGCACAATGTGCTGAGATATGCCAAGGTTTTGGCTCACACTTCTTTGAGAATTCTCTTGTTGCTACAAAAATACTATTTTAATTCTCTCAGACTGTGTTATCTTTTTTAGATTCAACTAAATAAATAGAAACAAATTATATGTTTTGTGACAGGCTGCTGGTAAAAACATGCCTAAAGAAACAATTTAAAATTGTTTTTTTTGCAAAGTTGTCTGTCCATGTGTTGACGCAACACTGGTTCATCCCTTCAGTTATGTGCCTTTTTTCTATGCTTGAATGATTCATAGATCAGTGTTAAGTGTCCTAACAAACAAACAAAACAATCCTTGAAGATGGTCAGGTACAAAGACTGGAGTGAAGATGAGTGAAAAAGAAGCCGATGTGCAAAGAAAAACTTTGAGACACCTTCAAAAAGAGAACTATTGCACAAGAGCACTTTAAAAACCACAACAAAGTCTGGCTGCTTGCAAGAGAAATATAAAGAAAGGAGGGGTGGGTCAAGACTTTTATACAGTAAATGAAAACTATGAAAAGCGAGTTGATATAATTATATTTTGCTGTACTGTCACCTAGGTATAACTTACTGAATTATAGTTGTACCTTAAAATATTGTAGTTTTTAATTTTATTAATAACTTTTTTGCTAATTATAACATTCAATGTATTTTTTATTGTTATCTTTTCTTTTCTTTTCTTGTTATCTGCATGACTACTGGACCACTTAAAAATAAAGAGTCAAATTTCTGATCTCCTGAGAAATATGTCTGCAATTCAGTCTCTGTCAAGCTCTGTTTTCCTGTCAACTAGCTCTTGAGGAAAGGCTCTTTAAATCCTCCACTATCTTCAGCAGCTACATTAACTCAGTCTCTCTGCTGCCTCTCTAAATGAGAGCACTGAGATTAAAGCAAAAATAAAGATGTGGTCATAAAAACCAAAACAGAAAGCTAAAACAGGCTCAAAGACTCCATACAGCATCTTTTATTTTACAGTCATTTATTCAGTTTTATCCTAAAGAATGAAGCACCTTATACACGGAAGTGTTTTGTAGGTGGAATATTTTGTTTCGTAATGATTTAAGGGTGAGAGGTCAAATATAAGCACCAAAGGGCTGTCAGCATGCTGACACCAGCTGTGTCTGAAGGACAGCACAGGTCGAAGGTGACGTTTCTGAGGTTGGCTCTGAGTAACAACACTAATAAAGGATCAGGTGCAGGAGACACAGCTATCTTCTTGAGTATATTGAATCTCCACACATACACACACTCTGTTTACATTTTGCGTCATCAGATCTACCATAAACAGACTGCTGTATAAGACCACGTTTTGTCTGCAGCCAGAGGTGGTCAGAAAAGTAAGTAGCTGTGAAATGAAATGGAATAATAAACCCAAACATAGACATGCTGTTGGGACATCATCCAGGAAAATTCCTCGTCTTTAATGATGTGCTGAGTCGGTGGAATATCAACTAGGCAAGGAAAGAAGAGGGAAGAGCTTTGTCCTTCAAGTGTTTATCACCAGTGCCAAATGCCTGGAAATTCTGGAGCTATCAGCTTATTCTCACATCAGCACTTAAGAATAACAGCTAAGAAATGCTGAATGGAGACATTTAAAACAGAGGGACATCAGAGATCACAACATAACTGCAATAACCAGTGAACATGTGGAAAATATTCAGATCTCTGTGTTGCATTAAAACTTTAGCGTTGCCTTCAAGACCTTCTTCTCAGCCAACTGTGAAACCAAACATTTGTCTTCCACCAGACCTTCGAGGAGAGCCCCTGGCCAAAGACAAAGAGAGGGCCCTTCTCTTTGTGTGGGTGAGCTGTTCAGCTGTGGTCCCATCTATGCTTGTAATGATTGGTCTCGTGGGCTGCTTTAGTCCCTCCCAGGCTATAGACTGAATTTGATTGATGCATTGGCTTGTCCAATCCGCCTTGGGTTTTGGCAGCTGGGCACACACGCTGCAAGAGGGTTTCAATATTCCACAGAGAGAGGGAGTTCGACAATAAGTCCCAATCCAAGGAACTCAAAACACAGAGTATTCATTTCTCTTGGACTATTTCACAAATGTTTGTAGTTGGATCACTGAGCTCTGAGATTTGGGAGCTGTCCAGTGCTGAAAACACGGACGGTTTTTACAACATTCACTGTGAAGTCATTATTAATCCAAAACCTATACCCCTCCTGGCTCCACAGTGACCACAAAGCCCAATGAGATCATAAAAATTCCCATTTTGGTTCACAGTTTAGTTCACAGATGAGTCTGTTACTTATAAATTTCAGTTTAAACAACATCAAAAACACTACCCATTGCATTTTGATCCAAACAAAATCAGCACATTTTAATAGGTGCACAATCATACAGCAACAAGCCTCTGGCTCTCTCAGAGTTAAGCTTATTTTGATCATACCTGAGCTGCTATAAGTGTAAGCTGGTGCTCATTTGCATTTATATAGTCCCATTCTGTTAGCTATTAACACTGTATTAGGGGGGGATAGAACCCATAATCACCTAAGTGACATATTAGAGTTGGCACTTTCTAACCATAGAGAATAAAATCAAACCTTGACTGAGAATCACCTTTGGCTTTGACTGACAAATATGCCAGCACCAAGGCTCTTGAAATGAATTCATAAAAGCTGTGACCAACTTGACGTTTACTAATAATTATTTTCATCAGAAAATAACAAAGAAAATAGTTCTGAAAGTTTCCTTGATGGCCCATTGAAACCCACAGATACTGAACTTACAATTCTATAACATATAGAAAAACAGTGATGTTTGTCACTCAACCACAAATAACTTACTGACTGTTTCAATAAATCATTTTTTCTCCACATAAAATGCTGAAAAACATTGAAACAATTCAGCAGATTGTTTATTTTCCCTCATCAAGCTAAAGAAATTCAGTTTATGTTCATATAAGACAAAGAAAAGCAGTAAAATGCTCACATAAAGCTGGAACTAGTTTTATGCAATGATTAATCATGCTCTAGCATCTCTAAAAGCATTGCATATGAGCCTTTTTTTTCATCTTCCACTGATGCAAAGTGGCTCCTCAAATTGCAGACTTCTCACAGAGAGATGCACGATAAACAATAGTGAGGCTGAATGAGTGCAAAGTGTGCAGCAATAGACAGTGAGGCAGCTGAACTGAGCTTGTACTCTATTTTAGAATCAGACCCTTTTCTTCCTCACAACACCGCTCTCTGATCCCGCTGCTCGTATGAGTGCACTCATCTACATACACACTTCAACACGCAAACATACACACAAATACTGCATGCGTGCTGGGGCTCATGGACGCCCATACACCCTCTCTCAAGCACACACACACACACACACACACACACACACACACACGCACACACATCCGGACAGAATGAAAAATGCATGCTGTAAACTTTCAGCTGAGCCTCTTTGCCTCATTCTTCACTTTTCTCTTCTCACCCCGTAAGCACCACTTTCTCTGTCTCTCTGTTGCCTCTCACAAACATTTTCCCGAGCTCCTCTATAACGTGTCGTTGCCTAGTTAACCTCGTCCTGCTTTATGGCACTGACACACAGCTGGTGGTGGGCGCACTAACAAGGCAAAAGAAGAAAAGACTTGGAGTCCTCCAGACTGAGACGGTGAATGGAAACTGAATGGGCTTTATTGGGCTGCAGGGGCTCTCATATTCTCAGACAATACAGCTCATTCGTCAAGGTGACTCAAACTGTTCTCCTCCTTCACTGTGATTTGTACATGCCAGTGTTTGTTTACAGAGTGGGCACTCATCAATATAAAACCCTCTAAGATCTGTTCACCTACTTGGCACCAGGCAATCAGTCTTTTTACCAACACTTTTTGTCTCGTCTTTCTTTTCATGTATGTTCAGCAGCAAAGGAAAGTTGGCATGGGGCACTTCAGTGCAAAGATAAAATACTGACAAGCAGACCCTGTGATCATTTGTAACCCAGATTCCAGGGAGGATCTTTAATGTCAGACACAGGTGACAGCTCTGAAGATGGACCACAAGATCTGATTTTGGCAGTTATTCAGCACATGTTGTTTGCTCACCCAAAGCCTCTGATTTACATAATAGATTTCACAAACACCTGTTCAAGAGCTCGGATCTGCTTCCTCAATTGCACCACCCGACAGAAGGCATCTTCACCTTGGATTTCCATCCATTCTGACATATTTAGTTGAAGATTTAGAAGATTTGCCCCTATGTGGACCAGGTCTCGTGACATGAAGACAAGCTCTCCGGAGATGAAACCATGTAAAGGACACACTAACGAGGTTACTTGCTGAGGTGATGATTTATGTATGAACCTACATGAGTTGTAAATATAGACCAATATTAAAAGCTTTGACCTGTAAATAATTAAAGATATCCCAAACGGGTGCGATTTGCACTCTCAGGAGCTGACGATGTGATCGTACGAACAGGAAAGCATTGATGGGTCGCAGGAAGAAAAAAAACTTTAATACTTTCTCTTCCTGCATTTGCATATAATTAGGGATATATGCGAACCGATCTAAAAAAAATTACCCACGGTTTTCTTCCAGCTTCTGTGAAAGTGCGTTTTAAAAAAAAAAGATAAACAAGAAACCAAACACTTCCAGCAGCAGAGCGGTCTCAGGCGCCTCCGGCCACTCGGTGACTTGAGACATGACACGCTGACCAAATGACTCATTTCATAAAGCGTTGCAAGCGAAGAACATTATATGCTCGCTTTTTCTCTTACCGTGTCTACCAAACCAAGATGCGTCTCAGTGGTGCAGTCCTTGGGAATGAAAGCTTGGCGCCTCAGATCAGGTGCTCTCCAAAGCTCCCCGAGGGTGCAGAGACGGCAAACGACGGAACAAGGGTGAAACAGCACTTTGCAGAGGCAGAAGACAGACCAGGGTGAGTGTCTGCACAAGCGCTCCAGGTCTTACTTTTCACTCCTTCTTCAACATTATCCTCTCCTCACTGAGCAGCAGCCTATGCGCCGGTCATCCCGTTAGACCCTGATATGTGCCAGATCGGAACAGAAGCATTCACACAGAAAGAGAAAGAGAGAGACAGCAAGGTGCTCCCTCCGTCCCCCTCCTCGCCAGCAGCAACGCCGAGGGAGAGAAGCAAAATCGGTTTGAACAAAGAGGCAAGCGGTGACGGGCAGACGGCTCCAGCGCCCCCATTCAAAGAGTGGGGATAGGGTGGCGGTGTGGATGGGTGGGAGGGGAGAGTGGGGGTGAAATAAAAAAGAGAGAGGGGATGTACTTTATGTGATAATCCGAGTCCTATATAAACCTCCAAGGTTGATCCGGGGGGACTGCGAATTAAATTTACCCATGAGCTTACAGTGCCAGTCTGACCATCAGTTAACCCCTACCACCACCACCACCACCGACACCCTCATGTCACATCATGTTTCTAATGTTTCTACACATTTAATGGAAGAACTTGTGTTTTCGCGTATAACCCTCAGGCCCTCTATTCTAATGAGGCAAACTGAGGCGTGTGTGTCCATTTAATTAATGTTTGCAGGGTTTGACCTTAATGCTGCAGTAGTATTAACTGTTAACAACTGCCCAATAAAGGCTGCATCAGATGCATCTCCCAACCTGGCAACATCTCACTGCTGCAGCGGGGTGAGTACAAACCAAACGGCGTCAGTGGTTTGTTGCTGATGGCCATTCGAGGCTGTCTGACCACAGGTTCAGCTCCTACACTGATTCTTGTCAGTGATAAAGTGAGAAGAGCAGCACACTCCTCTTTGTTATTCATCATACTGTAGGTCTGCAGTCTGTTGCTCCGTGCTCAAGATGGTTTTGAATTATGCATCTTCCCTTGTGTAATAGAGGCAGGAGTTGGTTTTGGAATCTTAATCGAGCCACTAATCATGATAATCACGGTGACTGCAAATAAAATCTGTATATACGCTGTTAGTTAATTTTATTCATTCTTATAATAGGATTTAGAGAACAGAAAGAATTTGCAGAGCTAGTGAGTGCCCAAAAGAAATCTTATATTTTAGATTTATCCGTGTAAAATCGAGGCCTTAAATTAAAATTAAACAATTAATTAAAGAATCTCATTCATTTTAATCTACATTTAATACAGTTGGCTCACCTGTTGGTCACTGGAAAGCATTGCTGTGCAGCCAAACTTTGTTCACATCTGTTCAAACTCAGATTCAAGTGGAGATACCACACTTTCATTTTCTTAGGAATGTATATTTTTCCTGCAAGTTTGTGCTACCTGATGATGTGGTTAAAAAAATCCACCTTTAAGCTAATCAAAGTAGCATTAACTTTTTTGTTTTGTTTTGTTTTGTTTTTTTGGCCCCTTGTGGGTAGCAAGAACCAGTGAACACACCATAATATTAGATAATTGTAATAGTAAACATGCAAAGCCAACAGACATGGAGCGACATCAGCATTCATATAGAGTCTTGTAAACACATAATGAATTTAAGTTTAATATTTGCAATTTGGGCTGCGCTGATTCCTGAAGAAAATATCTGACCCTGTAGCTGATAAATCCTTCACAACAGCCTTTTCACCCTTGGGCTAAGTTTGACATGAAGGCAAAAAAAATACAAGTAAATCTGAAAATGAGCATTTCTTCAAATGTTGCACAGGTTTTGTTTTGTTTTGTTTTGTTTCATTTCATTTTTTGTTTAAAAAAAAGAAAGACAAGGAAACTCACAGAAGAAGAAAAGGGAAAATTAAGCAAATACGCAACAGAATTCCCAAAAACTGCACTTCATGAAAGGAATTACTTATATAACTCATCTGTTTAAATGACAGAGACCTAAAGTTAAGCATAATTAAAGGGATGGCTGGTTTGAGTGACAACCTGGTTAGTCTTGTTCAGCATTTATACAACAGTCACACTAAGGAAACAGTGGTTGGAGACTGTGGTATGACCAAAATTAGTGCAATCTCATTGCCTTTTAAAGGGTTGCTTCAAAGTTGAAGACCAGGTCTGCAACCACTGCCACCATCATCAAAGTGACTTTGTTGCATCAAGACAGCAATAATAAGAAATAAATAAAATAATAAGATGCACTTAGTCTACCATCAGCCTGCAACTGAATGAGGTCACACTGGCAATTGTATGCATGTTTGTGATGATTAACTGTGATAAACTGGTGAAAACTGCAAACCTGCTGCCCTCTGCATATACAGGAATTCACATTAACTGCTTAGATTCAGAGTCCAGCCAGAACCTCATGCATCTGAAACAGAAATTCCCCCACAAATAGTGACATAGTTGCTGCAGGGCCACAATTCAACTGCAAAATGACATAAGAGCTCAGCATCCTTCAATTTATATAAGAATATAAACAGAACAAAACCAGATGGCAACCAGCTGACTCAAGTTTCCCTTTGCAACGAGACATGTCACAGAGGAGTTGTGCTCATCAGTTCAGACTGACTCAGACTGATTGTAATGCACTGGCAGTCTGCCTGCGTTCATAAATTAGATGTCAAATTATTTACTTTTGTTAGTCTGTCTGAGAGTGGCTGCATGTCAAGTCCAAGTCAGACCACAACTGTTTTGAGACAAGTTGCCTCCCACCTGTGCAATTATCTTGTGATCAAAAGTGGTCACCAAAAAGGTTGAGGGTGTTGTTGTTGGTCACCGCAACCGCAATCAGTCACCAAATGTGAGAAAGTTCAATTCAGTCACCAGGCAACAGCCGATTTTTCCCAGTCAGACAGAGGTTGCTGTACTGTTTTTTACTGTAGTGTGATAAGTCTATGGTTAAGTCTATGGGCACAGACACTGACTGTGGCATGTGAAGTTTGGGTTTTAGGAACTTATTAGGTCTTAATTATCCATCCATTTGTCTTCCACTTATCCAATTCAGGGTCAAGGGCTGTTAAGATCCAGCTCAAAAGCCGCAACACAAAGTGGAGTCTGACACCAGTGTTTTAAGATTGGGTTTTATTTTAAATAACTTAATGAGCTCAGCTAAAAACAATTGCAACCCAAAGAGCATAAGGGCAAGAAGTGGTGTCTCCCAGAGCCAGCTTCATGCATGTCTTTATCTACACCTCACTAGGCGTAGTCAATCCGCAATTAAACCCAAGCAACTCCTGAAGACTATTGCATTCCCTCTGCAAAGACAGTAGGGGTTGCAGAGGGGCACAGGAGCCTATCCCAGCTGACATAGGGTGAGAGGCAGAGTACACCCTGGACAGATCGCCAGTCTGTTGTAGGGCTAACACAGAGAGACAGACAACTCACATTCACACCCGTGGGTAATTTAAAAACACCAATTAACCTAACCCCAGTAACTGCATGTCTTTGGACTGTGGGAGGAAGCCGGAGTACCCAGAGAAAACCCACGCACACACGGGGAGAACATGCAACCTCCACACAAAAAGGCCCCAGCCAGATGGTGGATTCAAACCCAGGACCTCCTTGCTGTGAGGCAACAGTGCTAATCACTGTGCCACAGTGCTGCCCTATGGCTTAATGAATGCATTAGAATTGGGGAGTAATGCACCTGACATCAGGAACTATCCTCTGATTATAGTGATATAGATACACTCTGACTCTTCTAGCCTTATTTAACAGTCAACATCCACCGGTTCCTCTGACGGAGGATCTAAAAATGAATCTAACTGATGTCTACCAAAAAGGGACATGCTATAAAAAGATATCAAAGTGCCGTTTGAAATGTCACTAAGAAATGTCGGTTAAAGGGAACTGCGAAGTTAAAACAAGATCTGGAAGCCTGAGAAAACTTTCAGCTAAAACTGAATGTCTGCTGGGCAGGAAGACAAAAGCAAAGCACGCCTGCAAAAGGAGATGAATGTTTGGCTGACACAGGAGCAGGAGTGCACTGTACCAAACAAACAGAGTCCACACAGAGGAGTCATCAGAAGGACACATTACCTGTAACTTCATCACAAAAGTTAGAGAAGAGGGAAGCGTGGTGAAAGTCCCTAAATCTAGAATAGGAAAACACTTTGCTGGCATTGAAAGCTGTGATATACAGTAATGTCAAAACAGTGTTACTAAGTAATCACTTAGCAGGGCGGTTTAGATGAATGGGTCAGACAGCTTTTATGTGTTTTTTTTACTATTGCCGATGTGTGGGTGTGTGGGGAGTATTGATATCATTTTACTTACAGATACAACAACCGTCTGCCACTGCTTCTGTACATGATACTGATCAGAGGTTTGGGAATGAAACAGTAAACCAAAACAGCGAGCTGAAAGTTGCTTAAAAACTCCACAGGGGGACTGCAGTGCTGAGTACACAAAGACTTTTCATCTGTTGTTTCTATAAAATTTTAATTGGAGTGCTTTCAAAGGGAAACAGGGATCAAATTGCACGACAAGGGATTAAGCGTTAATAAAAATGTGTTGAATGCTCCTAGCATGAGAAGGAAGTGATATAGAAACATTAGTTATCTGAGATATAATGCAGGGCTTCTGAGCTGAACTCGGGAAGCAGAGACACTTCACACCTGCGTAAAGAAGACTGTTCACTTTGTGCTGCTGTGTGTTTCCACTCATACTTCCAAAACTGAGGAATTCAGAGCTGCCTGAGTGACAAACAAAGTGCATGAGCGTACAAGGAAAAGCGTATGTAAGCCTGAAATCAATCATCTGGAACTGAAGCCAAGTTTAGCGATATACAGTACAGTACTGAACCATGGAGGTAAGGGAGCACCAAATAACAAGAAATTATTACTTTTATTAAACAGTGTAGACTTGAAAAAACAGGCACTGTCTATATCTTCTTGATTGATCAAAAGCTTTTCCTTTTTGTTGTCAACACAAAAAAAAATCTACAGCAGAAGTGCCATATGTGAAAACAAGCCATGCAAATGTGAGTTCATTCAACCATTCAAATACCTCGTCATGCTCTCTTGATGTCTATGTGGGGTTTGTTTGTTATGTGGGCACAAAATACAAAAAAAATACCCAAAATCTCCATTTCGAATCATAAAGAAAAGGTATATTACAGTCATATTTAATCCAGTTTAGAGTGTAAACATGGTTGCCTTTGAGTAAAGTGTTAGTACTTGGCGTTATTCCGTTTCTGCTTTCAAACACAATGCTGTGTTTTGTTAAAAATTTTATGAGACAGAAGGAGAAAGTACATGCAAAATGCAGTCGCAGACTCACACGCATATACACACACGCGCGCACACACATAACCCCACAGGAATACAAGCAGCAGTTAAGGTGTTTACTGATGCTCCTGATCCAGTCGGTGTGTTTATTTTACAAGCAGACACATTTATAGACAAGGCTGTTGATGGGGCGCTCATCAGCGCTTTGAGAGTGATGGGAAAACAGAGACAGGCTGAACTGTGGGGGATTCATCAAGCTCTCAGTGCATCTCAGATTCCCTCAAAACATGACAAGAGGCGGAGCAGAGAGAGCTGCAGAAGCACTGCTCTAAGAGTTTTACTGCAGATGCCTCTGGGAACTGCTACAGGGAGCTCTGAACATGTGTAACATCAGCCCACCAGAACTAAAATTGCAGGATTAAACTGTTTGCTCTGTGCTCTTTTTTGATTGGTCTGTAGACGCTCTGCTGCAGGAGAGAAGACGTAATAAAGACCAGATATTATAAACTATATTTATTCACTGCTGAAAGCAAAACTAGACATCTGAGTCTGTTTCTGCTTAAAGTTTACAGTTATGCTATAGTGGACATAGGCAGCAATTCATGCACACACAAACCCGAAAAAGTCTTATCCTTAATGTGAGCTGTGACTTTTAGAAATGTCAGGCGCCTCACCAAACAGACAAACAATGTCAATCACTCTCCAGCAAGGGAGCAGCCATCCGCACACATTGGAGAACACACAGCACACAAGGGAGGTTGGATGAGGATGATGAGACAAAAACGACTTCTGGAAAGCTATTATGGTGTCTTCACTGGAGCAAAATGCCACTTTCAAGTAACGCAGGTTGCCCTCGGTAGGAAACAGAAAGCATAATGAGGCTTTCTGTAGCATCATGGTTTCTCCACGCTGATTGAGATGGTCTATGTAGACTCCCCTGTTTGCTTATTATTTGCAGGGCACGCTGATAATGAGAAGAGATCAAACAAACCACAAAAAAAGAAGGAAAACAGGATACCTCCCAGTCAGGAGAAATCTAAACTGAACTGGATTTTATAAACTCCAGTCTTTGTGCTGATGGGGCACTTGTTCAGGCTTGATTTAGCCACCCTGCTAAGTTTAAATGTTTCTGAGCCCAGCAGGCCCATCTGGGCGGCAGCAGGGCAGTCGTAGAGGAAGTAGAGGAGACATGGTTGGCACAGGCACTAACCACATGTAATACCCCCATACTGTCTAGCCACAGGGCCCTTGGTTTATGTTTGCTTTGGCCTAATTTTCCCTTCGTTCATATTTTATGTTTTCTCTGGAGGCTTCACTGAGGAAGTTTTTCCTTTAAGGGCTTCAGGCCGTGTTTCTAGAAAGGCAAGCATGTATTCACTGGGTTAGATTTTTAAGGCACGAAGGTTTACAAGACTTTTTTTTGGCATTTTGCCTTTATTTTACAGTCAATGTATGGGAAACATGGGGACAAGGAGAAGATATGACATATAACAAAGGGTCCCCAGGAAGTGCTCACACTATGGACTTTGCTGTTAAGTGATATAGATGTTAAGTATTAGTCTGCTGGAAGGAAAGTTTATTCTGGACATGAGAAACAAGAATAAAAATAATGTAAAATCTAAACACATGATCATCCTTTGCTACCCAACCCTATTATCAGTGCAAATCCCTTTAGAAATAATAACATTCTCATAAATCTCTGTTGTGTTTAGTGCTGTTTACCTACCAACTAAAGTGGTAAACACAAAAACAATTCTGTCAGTCCGCAACATTCACAAAGAGGGTCTATTATCAAATCTGTGCTTAAATGCGCACAAATGAGGGATTAAATCTTACCTGAATGTGTTCATTTTTTTTTAATCATCTCTCCAAAGAAAACACTTTTCAAAGGTGTGGCTTTTCCTGGCTTATTCCTTGGACACTATTCAGTTTAATCAAAGATGCTCTGGAGCATTTTAAAGTGATTATCTAAAGCTACTTTCGGCTGCTCCCTTATTCACAAGGGGTCGCCACAGCAGGTACTACCATGTGTTTTTATACTGGATACTCTTCCTGACTCAACCCCAAAGTTTGATTTGTGTCACCTCCCAGAATCCAACTGGGGATCTTTCACTTTTTAAGCAAATGTGTAACCCACTATATTATAAAGACACTTATTTTAAAGCTATTATAGCTTCCTGCGTAATACAGCCCATCCAAGAAGTATGCGCTTCAGTTTCAGTGAGCGATATTCTGGGATTTTATTAGCCTGTTACTAGTACTAGTACTGCTCTAGCTTAATAAGTGTTAACTGACAGCTTCCACTCTGTGATGCAGATATGTAAAATATTCCGACTCCAATATACTAACACAGCACTAAAATAATGCTGAAACTTCAAAATTCATAGTCCAAAATTAATGGGTGGCTACATCCATCTCCTATACTGTCTATGGTAAAACCTCATAGCTGTTAGTCTGGTTACATAATCTTGTTCCTTCTAATTTCAGTTTGGTCAGTGAATCAGGCCTTTCAACTATCTCATTCAGACCTCTTAATGCCAAACATCCTGTTTGCTGAGTAAATACAAACTTTGTTCCCTTATCTGCTGCTGCCAGCTGTTATTTTATTCTTAGAGGGATGTGATCTCACCTCCATCTCTTCTGACTTTGAGTTTTAGCAGAATCAGTTGTTCAATGAAGTCCAGTGATCATCTTGAGCTGTGCCTAGACCTTGCCCACATATGCATGTTTTGTTTGTTTTTTTGGGAAAAAGCATCTTTTTCTATCCAGCCCTGTGACAGGCTGGTGACCCATCCAGGGTGTACATGGCCTCTCACCCTATGACAGTTGAGATAGGCTTCAGCCACCCTGTGACCCTGGATAAGCAGAAGATGGATGGATGGATGGATGGATGGATGGATGGATGGATGGATGGATCTTTTTCTATCCTTTTTGGCCTTTCATTTATGGTCTCTGAAAACTGAGCTTTGGAAAAACTCCTTACAGGACAAAGATTTTCAGAAACTCCATTTCTGTGTTTGTGTGTGGACAGGGAAAAAAAATTTCACTAGCAACCCCAAATGAATGGCAAACATTTACTGATAACAAAGCAAGAAGGCCAGAGGATGCGGTTTAGAGAAGGTCTCATTGAGTATCAGCAGTGGTTCCTGGGCCTGGCAGATCTCCCTGACACCTCTGAAAGAGGCCCATGGGGCAGGAAAGGTGGGGCATGGGAAAGAGAATAAATAGGTGTGTGGTACATATGATGACATGTGTAGGCATATGATGGGAAGGGGAGTGTTCGGGTTGTGTTCCATTTCCTGACATTCAGATAAATTATCTCCAATTCCCTAGCAATTCAATACAACAAGTTAGGCCAGAGGCTGTGGTTTGGGGAAAGCCTCACTGGCGGTGGCTCGCAGGCCTGCCAGATCCCTGAAGAAAACCCCCTCAGGAACAGAATTAATTTACGAGTACATGGGAGGTGGTTGTCAGCATATTGCGAATTAGGTTTGATGATGCAGCAGGAGAGGAGATCAGAAGTTAACTGTAGACAGTGAGAAAGATGCATTTGATGCTGAAGGCCTGTAATGTGTAGCAATGGCTGAGAGTGGAAGATGGATGGGAGGAACCACTGTCTAATTAAGATGGTACCGATGCCACTGTGATAACTTTTACACTACACATGCTAATTCACAGGAATAGATGAGAATGGAAGATGAAGTAGCAACATCAAATATTCAGAAAAGCAGGTTGAAACTGGTTGAAATGAGCCGAGATTCTAATTTTTGCCACATTAAATGAAGACAAAAATGGCAGTTGCTTCAGAAGCAGTGGCATCTGTGTAGAGTTGAATACTGTGTTGGAAGGGCAGTTGTTCCTAAAAGAAGATGCCTTTCAAGTTGGTGAGGGGTGTTACTGGAGGCGTATTTGTGATTTAGGCAGGCTGTCGGGTGTAATTGTGCTGAAAAGCAATGGTGAGTTTCATGCAGCAAGAGTGAGTAGCAATGAATGAGCACCCCAGAAAAATGCACAGGGCCAAAGTCAAGTGCCACAAGGGGGAGCACAATGGTGAAAGACAGGTTAAGAAGAAAGTTTTTGGAAGATATTATTGCAATTACATTTGTCTATTGGCAAGAATCCAAAGATTCCCGTGATGCCATATAGCATTTTGTTATTATAGACATAGATCCACTATGAGGCTTTGTAAAGTTGTCATCAGAGATTAACATATTGATACTTGGATTATGGGAGTTTACAGACCACAAAAGGTTTGGGTGCTGCTGTATTGAAAGGCAGTATCAATGTTACAAGGGAGAATTTACCCTCAGTAGCTCAAGGATGTCCCAGTCAGTACTAGGAGCTGCAATGCAGGGAGATGATGAAAATGAAATAAGCAGTATGTGCATCTGCCAACTTGTACCGAGAAAGTTGATGACGAGACAGGCTGAGCTGTTAACTCATCACTAACTGAGGGTTGCCAACGTGTGAAAGACAAATAGCAAGACTGACATCCCTGTGCCAGAGAGAAGTGCAAAAGATTTTTAAAAAGAGGCTAGAGATAAAGAAAAGTGGCACAAAAAAGTGACAAGGATGAGAGCAGGAATATTTTTTCATCTGCAGCTGGGGTCCCGTCTCTCAGTGGTTTCTGACTGGAATGGCATGATTCCTTGAAAAAACATGCAATGGGTTTGAAAACCATCAGAAACTTAAACTTATCACCACTGGGTGCACGTAAACTCTGCAACAGTGCAACAGCAACACATCAGCAATAGATGGACTGCAACGGTAGCATTTCCTACATATAAATATGTGTAATCTGAAGGAAAGGAACAAGATCTCTTAGCGCAGAGAACCCCTCTATTTTCTGCTTGTAGTCAAAGTAGTACTGATCGAACACACTTGACCATTCAAGTTGTTGCATGCAACAACGCGTGTGGAGAACTGGGAAGACAACTGGCATCCCAGGGCCAAAGATGCACCAAGAGCACTTTAGAGCACTTTTGTCTGCAACAATTTCCTACTGTTTTCAGACTGAACAAGATCTGTTGAAGATGCACATTCACCTTGAGGTACATCTTCTCCCATGAGGACCAATTGTCACAAGTGTAACCCAGTTAGCAGTAATGCACCTTCCCATTTCAGAAGACAGTGCACACCATGGACAAGCCATAATCCGATCTGCAGCAACACTTGTGTGATAACATCTGGTTGATGTGTTTTATCACAGCTAAGCACAGTCCAGGAGAATATTCAGCTGTGGGATTGTAGAAAGATTTGGCAATGCAATGCCAGAAGTAGGAGCAGGGAAATATTACGAGTAGGATAGAAAAAGTGAACCTGGCAATACAGTGCCAGAAAATGGAGTAGTTGCTATTTGTTAACAGTGGAAATTAAACTCTGGTGCTAATATATGTGGAGAAAAGCAGAGGTAAATAGTGTAAATTAGCAGAATTTATGGAAGGTGGAGGCTCTTTGTGGCTCACAGCTGAGACTTGCTGGATGGGCAAGTGAACTGGATCCTGAAGCTGTGGCGACATCAGCCCGGAAAAAGAACGTTTTGATTTCCTGGTCTCGCCTTGTGAACTTCGGGAGGTTAAAGCAGTCTGTGGGCGTTAGCTGTATTTTTTGAGCAGTGATGGTTCGTCCCTTTCTCTCTGAGGGCTCTCTGCAGCCTGACTACAGTAACTCTGGTTCTCTGAACACAGGCTAACATGGGGAGACTCAGTTGGAGTGTGTTAGCAGTGATGATTTGAGGTTAGTCGGAGTTCCCGGGAACTCACGCTGTTGATTGACTAGCAGATACAACTGACCGGGTTATTGGGCTGTGGTGTAATTTGGCTGCCAGTTTGTGGTATTTCTCCCCATGACATCTGGCAACATTGTCAACTTGGGTGTGGTCTTAACACTTAGTTGTTGTTGCTGATATGCTCTTTAATGAAAACAGCAAGCTTAATGGAGTGGTGTGAAGACGAGTTGCTGAAGCTGGACAAGAACTGTCCTCAACTGACTGGCTGAGAGAACGAGGTGCATGAAGAAAAGATTAAGAAAAGTAGAATTTTATTTGAGACTTCTTTTGTTTAGCAAAGCCTATGAAGCCTCGGCCATGTTCCATGTAGGCTCAAGCACAGGAATGTGAATGGCAGCCTGGAAACAACAATAAATTGGTGCATTGTGCAAGTAGGCATTTACAGATGTATGATGGGAAAGGGAGTGTTTGAGATGTGGGCCGGCTCCTGAAATTCAGATAAATTATCTCAAATGTCAGGTTTTTACATTAGTTTATGAAGCATATTCAAAATGATCATTCAGTCATGTGAAAAAGAAGGTAAACCCTCTTTAAATTCTAAGGTTGTTATTTATCCAGCAACAATAAAACAAAATCATCTGATCCTTATCAGGACTTGAAGTTAGGTAAATTCAACCTGAGAAGAATAACAGCACAGCATGTTAAACAAAAAAAACCCAAAAAAAACATTTTACACAATTACACAACAAAATTATTTACCCATTACTGCTTCTGCAGAAATTAAAAGGGTAATTAGCAGCAAGATACCGATCATCAAATGCATTTGATTAACTGATCATCAGCAAGTGAGAGCATCTCTATTAAAGCAGGCGTTTTGGCAGTTTGCTGCTCTGGAGCATTCAGGTGTGTGTTAACACAATGCCAAGGTGGCAAGACATCAGCAATAAACTGATGCAATTGTTGCTGCCCATCAATCTGAGAAAGGTTATAAGGCCAAACAATCTGGAGTTCATCACTCTGTAGTGAGAAAGATTATTCATAAGTGGAAAACATTCAAGACAGATGCCAGTCTTCCCAGGAGTGAACATTCCAGAAAATTCACCCAAAGGTCAGATTGTGCAATGCTCAGATAAACTGCCAAAAACTGAAGCTCTACATCTCAGACTCTACAGATACCAGTTAGCAGGTTAAATGTTTAACTTCATGACAGTGCAATTAGAACAAGACTTAACAAGTATGGCTGGTTTGGAAGAGTTGCCTCTGAACAAACTACAAGACTTCTGATACAAGGTCCTTTGGACAGATGAGGCCAAAGTGGAAATGTTTCGTACGTACAGTGCTACAAAACCAAACACAACATGTCAGCACAAACACCCCATACCTTGGACGCCATATTTTGGTGGAGCAGGCAACCATAGGCACATGCCGCCTTGCGGTGCGGGCGGTGCGGGTTCGAGTCCCAGCCTGTCACCGATTTGCCCCTGTGTCTTTTCCCCATTTCCTGTCTCTACACTGTCAACAAAAGCCACTGTGGCCAAAAATCCAAAAAAAATCGAGGTGCTGCAATGGCCTACTCAAAACCTAGACCTCAACCTGATTGAAATGCTGTGGCAGGACCTTAGGAGAGCTGTGTGTAAATGAACGTCCATAAACCTCAATGAACTGAAGCAACAATGTAAAGAAGAGTGGGCCCAAATTCCTCCACAATGATGTGAGACACTGATAAAGTTATACAGAAAACAAGTTGTTGCTGTCATAGGCTATTGGATCTTGGGGTGTACACACACTGCCTCTGCATTAATTTCTAGTGTAATAATCTACAGTGTAATATGTGTTGCTGTTCTTCTAAGGCTGTATTTAAATAATTTTAGAAAATGCTGAGGACCTGATGATTGTTTGTTTGTTTGTTTGTTTGTTTTTCAGGTTATTAAGTAATAAAATCACACCTGGTGTCCATATGATTGGCAGACCAACTAAAGGTGAATCCTGACCAGTACTTTGTCTTGTTGGGATTTGTGTTTGTTACATGCTTTGATATGTAATGTGCTAAGACAGAGAAGCCCTAATTGTGTAATGTTATTTGTCTGGCACTGCTCTAGCACATATAAATAAATAAATAAGTTAGTTCACAGAGATTGTTTTGGGTGTGTCCAAAATAATTCTTAATAGTTAGTCAGCACAGTTTGTGTTCAGATAATAACATCAGATATGATTGTTTTTAATATTGTTTATATCATTTGAGTTTACATTGGCTCACATTCATTTACTTGTTCTTTCAGGACAAAATCTAATCCATTGGCAGCCCTCACACTAGGGGCCTGCTACAAAAGCAAAGTAATTAAGTTTGCTTTAGGTGTCAAGGGTGTTGAGATGGGATGGAGCCTGTCACTAAATCACAATTTTAAGTTTGACAAGAAAAATGTTTGTCAGAAACTGTCAGCGTGGAATAACGATGAGAAATTGTAATGAAAACACTAAGCAGCAGCTGAGAGACAACAATCAAACAAGGGAACAGAGAGAGTTTGAAGGAGGAGAGAATAAAGGAGGCACAAAATTCCTAAATCAAAAGTAGTTCAGCAGTGATGTTTGAGAGCGTTGCGCTTCTAAGAGTGGAACTAAATTTAGTGATGCCTTTCTCTGGATTTGTTTTTTTAATCTTTTATCTTAATTGTTCAGTTTCAGGGTTGATTTGTTTGTGTGTACAATTGTTCTTTTCTTACAGTTTGGCTGTGGGTGGGCTTTTAATTCTGACTGTATGACAGCATTACCACCACCACCAACAACAACACACACGCACACACCTACACACACATGCATACACATAAGTATTCACACTTATGCAAAAGAAAGAAGAATAGAAAGGAGAGAAAACCTTTTACATGCTCAATTAAGCACTGATCTACCTTAACAGTTGAAATTCAGGTCATGTGTGGAAGAGCAGCTGTGGGTGTGTGAGAGTGTGTGTGTTGTTCATGTGTCTTTGTGTGTAATTGTGTACATTCTCAGGCGTGATTCGGGTGTGTAGGCATGACTGAAATGCACGTGTGTGTGTGTGTGTGTGTGTGTGTGTGTGTGTGTGTGTGTGTGTGTGTGTGTGTGTGTGTGTGTGTGTGTGTGTGTGTGTAGTGAGAGAGGCATGTCTCTAATGAGCTCTCCTGTGCAGCATCTGTGGTCCGTGTCACACTCAGCCTTCGTCCTTCTCCTCCTCCTGCTTTCATCCCGTGTCTGTGGCAGGAGCTGCATTCATAGCACACCGATTTGAAAACAGAAAGCACTCCTCCTTAACACACATACAGTATGCTGAGAGAAAAATGCACACACACATGCACACATACACACAGGGACAAATATATTCATACACAGCCCAGGTTTTTAAAGTAAATGCTGGAGGCACTGTCCTGAACAGATCATGTCATAGGAGAGAAAAACATGATCATTCATAGTGGCAACATTACATTCTGCTATTTCTTTTAGTTTTCTTCACCACCCCGCTCTCGTTTGCTCTGCTTCATATAACTACTCTATGCTCTGCTGTTACTCGGTTCTAAACTCTGCTCTCTTCTTTCTACCCTGCAGTGTTTTCTGTAGCTGTACTTTAATCCACCAGTCTTTACTCTGCTTAAAAGCAAAAATGACTGTAGCTTAATACAATTTGGGTTTATTTTCACTATCCATCATTTGTACTAGTAATGATAGCCTGAGTTAACCACGTGCTTGCTGAGATCTGTGAATGTTGCATCAGTGCTATAAATAGATCCAATTTGTCGGTGGGATCGGGCTGATCGTATCAGTCAAAAGTATTTAGGAAAGAAAAGGCAAGCTAATGGGGAAAAATACCCCCAATTTTTATTTTTAAAAAGCCAAATTGTACATTTCCATCACAGCTAAGAGACCGACTTTCTCATTCAAATGCCTGGCTCACTTTCACTTAACCTAAGTATAAAGTTGTAGCTAATGTGACAAAATAAACTCAGCTTTGTCTAAAACCTTTCTGATGCTGTGACAGCACGTGTTTTTTCAGCATTTTTAGGAATGTGACACCTTTCTCAGATGTTAACAACTTCTATGAGCAGTGCGCTGAGTAAGGTGTTATCACGCGAAGACTTCCTGAGCCACAAAAACAAAGCCAAAGTTGTAATAAACAGTAATTTTCCCTTTAATCTTGTTTAATTCATTAATTATTCTGTTTCCAGAAAGAAGGGAAAGCTTATAAATAGATAGCTTCTACAAAAATAAAACTCTAAGCAGCAGCCACTTAAGATACCCTAAATTTTCTTTCTCCAGTTCAAACTCTCAAAACACTGGATCCTAATTTTACAATAATGTTACTTTTGCAGCATTTAAGAGCTTCTCTGCTTTGAAAAGTCCTATTTTCAATTCCACATTTAGTTTGCAAGCTTTTAGTAAGAAAATTAAGGCCTAATTACCTTATTGACACAAGTATGATGCCATTAGGGTATGCCCCGGAGTCTCTTATTTCAGATACTTGCATTAATACACTGCCATTTAATGCACTGTGCACACTGCATACTTCTTAGTGTGAGAATTTCAAGGATAGCATTGCCTTAAATCAAACACATCTAGTTGCCCAGCAGGAAAATGACAATAGCAATATTTGGCTGTGAAAGTCTGCCTCCCCAAGCTTCTCTTTCTATTCCCTTACTCTCACAGGGGGTTGGACCTGTATATTAGACCTGGCAGATTTTTATTTATTTTTATATTAACACCAGATGCCCTTCTTGATGCAACCCCCAAGGCATATGTGTCTCTTCCAGGTGTCAAACCAGGAATGTTACCTATGTTAGGTGAATGTCAACTTTTTGATTGTTATGGTTCCTTATAGTGCACCCGTGTTGCATTCAGGGACTTTCTGTCCGCTGAGCACGACCTTGCAGGACCTGTGCAAGGCGTTTTAAAAATAAGCAGTAATGTGAAGAAGTCTTTGTAAATGGTGTGCATGTGTCATAACCTTTAGCTGGAGCAGAGGTCAGTACTATGGTAACCTAAAAAATGGAGTGAGAAAGAGCATATTGTAACAAACACTGATCTTTTCCTAACCTTAACCAAGTATTTTTGGTGCCTTAAACTGACTGAGTCGAAGCTAAACTTAAAAAAAATGTTGATTGCATCCAAGAGCTTACTGCAGTGTCCTGGTTGAAAGACAGATTTGCTTGTGCAATGGGGTTCTTTTAAAGTGGAAACACTATTATATGAAATTTAATGAATGTTTAAATTAAATGATCAATATGAGTATTTGATTGGAGGACTTATCAGGTTGAACTCACTTATGCCGTCAAAATAGGAACTGAAGCATGTGATTTGAGCTACACAGACCCTCCAAAGCCACACAAGAGAATATATAGAGACTGGCAGATAATGTGATCATCTATCAATAATGGTAAATGAAAATTTAAAAAATAGAAAACACCATTCAACCGTGTTAGGGGCATTGACATTGTATAGTGTGTCCACCAGAGGGCGCTCTGCAATTTCCCTGTTTGAAATACGTTTCACTACACATAACACATGTTAGGGAAATCTGTTTGTTTCTTGTGTCTGAAAAGAAAAATACCGGCTGATGTATCAGAATATTGTGATCACTCTTGAAAATCCTGCATCATTCGGGCTTTGATAATATACAACTGCTTTCACAGGCTGTGTAGCACTCGTAATGTGTAAACTAATTTAATGTGTGAAAGTGGAACGCCCTTTTAGCTCTACTTGATTCTGCTCTGCCAGTGCGCACCATCAGATTTTCCTGTGACTCTGCTGCTCTGTACCCCACTGTGATCTGCCATACTCCTGCTGCACCCTGTTCTGCACTAACTCCACTTCAGCCTTCTCCCCTCTGCACATCATTACTGTGTTCCTCTGTCCTGTAACTCACCTATTTTATCATAACTTTACACAGTAATGAGAAGAAACAAGTAGGTCTTTATTTCTTTATCGCTGCAGGTAAGTCTTGCCCTAGTTGGCCTGATAATAGAGTGTGTTTCATTCATATTGCCTCACACTGCCTCCCCAACTGTGAGACAAATATGAGTAAATGATCGACTAGATCTACAGACTCCTTAACCTACTTTACTCCAGTTTTAACCTGGTTTCATCACCCAGGTCTTCTTGCCCCCCCCCACCACCACCACCACCTCATTCCATTTTGCTATAAAACATACTCTTCTTTCTCCCTGTGCAATGATGCTTCATGTTCAAGGGCTGTTTTTCATAGCAGAGTAAACACCCCTCATGGAGCTTTGCATAATGTCATGTCTGTCTGTTAGCAGCCCTCCCTCTCTTCTGCACGCTATTGAAATGGAAAACATGGAGCCATTTCCAATCACTGCAAACAAAGCATGTTTTGCACATAAATGCATTTAATTTATTCTCTAGCTTTAGCACACAAGCAAGAAGGCAAATCAACAGACCGGCGACTGAACCTCTTGAATAAAATGCAGTGAAATGACAGAAATGTTTCACAGAGGAGCTTTCGAGGTTTTGTTGGTGATGTCGGTTAGACGTTTCTCATCAAATCTGCAATTCCGAAAACTCGAGTTCGCTCAACATTCCTCTCCCCTTTCTCTCTCTCTCCCACACACACATATACACACCCACGTTTAACGCCTCTAATGAAAATGCCCATCTGTTTGTTTTTCCTAATTACAACACATTTGGCTTGTCAGAACATTAACACAGCGTGAATCCAACATATTTTTAAAGCACAAAACTCCACTGGAAATACTGTGCATCTTCAAAGATACATGGCTGTTAAAGGCGTGCTAATTAACTTTACTCCAGCCTGCAGTCTCATATGGACACATGGTCAGGTTGATAAAAACAGAACAATCGATCTCATTAAACCTGCCACAAGTGATGGTTTTGGCTTGCTAAGATTTGCCTGCTATAGAATCAAGACAGGGAAAACTTGATTAATACTATAGAAATGAATGGAACCAGACTGCAATGATTTCAGTACCAAATCTGCTGTGTGCATCCTTTCACAGGGTCTGCATTTTTATCTGTTTTTGTAGAATGATCTCTACAAGTTTCCATTTCTAATTGCAAACACTGCGGCGAGTGATGATGTGTCTGATATTATGGAAAGCAAAAGTTTTCATTTTTCAGACATACAAGTGCCACAAAGCCACAAAGGCTGGCCAGCATGTGGCATCAGGACTTTGCACTTTGCATTTTATCACTTATAATAATTAGTGAGTGTTAGAGGTGGTGCTGAATTTCACTGCTGGGTCAGAGCCAGGTTAGCTGTCTCCTCTTATTTACATCTTCATATTTACAGTGCAGTCTCCGTGTGGAATTCTCCTTCAGAAAGCAAATTAAGGGTATTTCCCAAAATGTCAAACTATTATTTTAAGTGAAGCCTAAATGTCCATTAACTCTGAAATTTGCCCTTCATAGCTCATTGTGATTCTGAGCAACCTGTTCGTCCTTCATTTGTCCACTGAACATCTTTCTCCTCTGTGGCTGTTGTGTTCTTGTTGCTGTCTGGTTCGGGGAGGGGGGAGTTGTGTGTGGATTATGCGGACAGGCCAGTAAATCCTTCGGCAGCAGAAATGTCTGTACTTCACACCGCAGAGCACCTCTGTATCATCCTTGCCAGAGTGCACCAGCTTAAAGTGCAGGAAATTAATTTATTTTCCACTATATTTTATTGATTTTAATGGATATAAAGCTTTTACACCACATAGACACATGCCTGACCAGCAGGCTAACAATCCCACTGATCACTGCGCAGGACTGGTCTTTAACCTCATGGGTAGTAAGGGCAGACTAATTGAAACCTCAGCAGCCTCAGGAGAGCTGATCTGGGACATTCACCGAGTCCTGATACCAGGTCACCTCCTTTTGCCCTCTGTCTCATCCCTTTCACGGCACAGTACCACTAATGGTCTCATCACTGCAAAGGAAGCATTGTTTCACACACCTGCTGCTCACTGTCTCGCTCCCCGCTGCCACCTCTGTGCTAATAAACACTCGGAGCAACTTTCTTGAAGGACACCAAGATGTTGCTGCCTGTCCTCGGTGCTCCAGTAAATTACACGTCAGCCTCAGAATGACTCTGAAGGACTTTTCAAACGTCGCTGTCATGGAAGACTTCTCGGTGACGCCAGTGAGACTGAAGTCAATGTGTGACATACAGCCTGATACGTTTCTGGTATGAAAACCTTGACTGAGCAAAATTAAATTGCTCATTATGGATTCGCAAAAGAGCAGATATAAGATGACCGAGGGGTGCTGTGATGTTTTAGGGCCATCTAGTGGGTACAATTGGTGTCACATGACAAGCGACTGTTGTTTTTTTTCTTCTTCTTCTTCTTTAAACCCAGTGGTTGCACAAAAGGAGGCTGCTTATCATTTTACTATAAGGAGAGCAAAGTTATAAAATCGGGACGAGGTGGGGGACCTTATTTAGATTTAGACTTCTATTCCTGCTCCACAAAATGTTCCCATAGAAAATAATGCACCAATATGGAATCAATTTACTGCATTACAAGTATTTTTTAAAGTAAATAATGCCTATACAGTAATGGAGAGTTATTGAGTGTGATATTGACACCTTCACTCAGGTAAATGATCCAAATTCTGTTCCACTCACTTTATTAGGAACACCTGTCCTTTGTAATCCAACAACTCTGGAATAAAATCTACTTCTCAAAGCTTCTATATTTTCACTTTGTGTTCACATTGTGAAAAATGTGTTAATTGTTCTTTATGTTTATTCCTGAGGTCAGGTTTACAAGATGATAGTGAGACCTGCTATGACGTGTGTTTTGGAAACAGATGAACTGATAAAAGGGCAGGCAGCTGAGCTGGAGGTGGCAGAGTGGAAGATTTTCTTTGGGTGTGGCCGGGATGGACGCAACAAATGAGCATATCAGAGGGGCAGCTCAGGTCAAGCAGTTTGGAGACAAAGTTAGAGAGGCAAAGCTGAGATGGTTTGGACATGTGCAGAGGAGGGATAGTGGATATGTTGGACAAAGGATGTGGAACTGCCAGGTAAAAAAAGAAAAGAAAAGAGGAAGCCAGAGAGAAGATTTGTGGATGTAGTGACGGAAGACATGCAAAAGGTTGGTGTGACAGAAGAGGATGCTAGGGATAGAGGCAGATGATCCCTAAAGGGAGCAGTCAAAAGAAAAAGGAGGGGACGACTGAATCATAGCTAGTGATTCAATAGCTAGTGATTTATATTTGACCTCACATGATCATCGTGACACCTCTAAACTGCTGCGCCTGTTTGTATTCTTTTAAAGTAATCCCTTTCCAAGAGCAACCTGGCATGACAGTAGCAGACAGAGTTACAACAATAAAAAGGCACAACTACATTAACACATCATACATCAAACAAAACAGATCCCGAAAAACAAAGTCAAGATTAGTTAAATAGGAGCGGTAAAATCTCAACAACAGTCACATTTCCTGAGACTGTTTCTTTTGTGGTGCATTAACAAGGCCTTAAATTCCCCAACAACCAGTTCTGTCAGTTTCAAATTCATCTGGAGACCATTTCATAAAGAGGGGGCAGCATATTTAAACGCTTTCTTACCCAAGTCTGTTCTGAGTCTAGGAACAAAGAAAGATGTAATTTAATAAAGATTCCTACCACCTCTCAGCATTAATCCCACATTGTGCCACACAAACATGTTCTTTGCTCCACATTTAGTCTGTTGAGATCTCATCATCACATTCAGAACACTTTCTCCTCCACTGTGTTTACTTATTGCATATATATATGAGTGTGTCATGTAGCTGTTGTGTTACAGCACCTAACAATGAGGCAAAGCAGTTATTCTAAACCTCCTGTGAGCCTCAGATTTCCATTCAGGTTATGAGGATCACAGTTTTCTCTGAAAATTCACATTTTGTCCAGCAGGGGTCACCTACTGCCTCTGTAGCTGGTAATTAATGGGGGTCTCCCCCCTCAAATGGAGCTACAGCCCAACTCCCATTCATCAGTCTGCTTTTATTCAGAGTGACAAAAGAGACATCAAATTGGGGGGTGTGGGAAAACACAACAATGCATTTCAGAACACAGACACTCGCTAATGTATGCAAAGTGGGAATAAAGGGTGTTCATGCAGAGTGTGTGTGTGTGTGTGTGTGTGTGTGTGTGTGTGTGTGTGTGTGTGTGTGTGTGTGTGTGTGTGTGTGTGTGTGTGTGTGTGTGTGTGTGCCAGGTATTGCTCATATAGTGGGGATCTAAATCCGTTTATCTAACCACATTATGAGGACAAAAAAGTTTTCATGACAGAAACCATAAAGAGATGTCTCAGGTTTAGTGTAAGCTCAGGTTCGGGTTAGGGTTGACCTATCTGTGGTTAGGGTTAGAGTAGCAATGAACCTAAGTCAGTGCAGTGTCATGGAGGATAGCCTGTGTAAGTGTTGAGTATTTCCAATTTGTTTGCACTTACACTTCTGTATCTGTGCAACCATAATACAGTTTAACCACTCAGTATTCATTTGGAAATTGGAAAGCAGGGACTATGCTCTCATACAGTGCTACAATATTGTTGCACTGAAACTAAAAATTTTTCTGCTCCTTGCAGGAACTGAACCCATGGTCTCCAAAATGAAGCTGAAATGATCTCTCTCTCTCTCTCTCTCTCTCTGGCTGGCTGCTCACTGTTCCCACCCAAATCAAAAGGGGTGAGTTGTGGGGGGTCATGTCTGGCCACCCCTCAGGAGAATAAGGGGGTCTCTGTCTGCCCCGCAAAACCACCAACGGTTCTCTACTGTCCCTATGGCAACAGCCAAGGACCCTAGAAGGCCCCCAGACTGGGGCGTCCAAACAGATGCCCATAATTAACGTTGCTATACGGAGGTGTCAGTCCTGCCAGTCTGCCTTACATGGAGGCAGACCCTCTCCCAGACCTGTCAGAGGCCCACAGGGCTGAGTGAAAAATGACTGCCCTGTGTGTGTGTGTGTGTGTGTGTGTGTGTGTGTGTGTGTGTGTGTGTGTGTGTGTGTGTGTGTGCGTGTGTGTGTGTGTGAGATGGTGGGCTGGGGGTAAGAAATCATTGCCCACCATTCCTGCCTAAGACTGACCAACAGTGTGCAGACAAAATGTTAAAGGATTTGTCACCCAGCTTTGTCAAGAAGAAAGAGTAAATAAATAAATACAAATTTTAATTGAATTTAAACATGTTTTCATAAATTAAGTTGGCCCACATATGTTTTAAAGTTATTTTTGTGTACTTGATCAGTCACATTAAGTGAACTTTCTCTCCAGCATGCTGCATTGATGCTGTCTGGCTGAGGATGAGATTGTATTTGATCGTTACCAGTAGGGTAGCAGGATCACATGATAATCTTTGGAAGTATTGAAAATACACAATCTTAGTAGCATGCATTAAACCTGTGGACATTAATCATTTTACTAACAGATATATACACCGAAGGGAGAAAGAAAAATAACTTTTAACCACTGTAAGTTAAAATGTATAACATATATAAAAGTTAAAATAAAGTTATTGTAAATTTTAACATGGTTATTTAGTTTTTAATACACTGCAAGATACTTTTAAATTGATATTTGTAAGTCATTAATTTTTTTATCACCTTTTCCTCTGAAATAATCATGTACAAACTAATATTTAATTACTGACAACATGACAGTTTTATTAATCTAATACTGGTATTTATATGTTGTGTGAATATACATATATATATATATAGTATAGTATATAGATATATATAGTATATATATAGATATGTATAGATATATATAGTATAGTATATATAGACAGACAGACAGACAGATAGATAGATAGATAGATAGATAGATAGATAGATAGATAGATATATGATATATGATATATGATATATGATATATATATATATAGATATCTTCAATCTCTGAGACAGATAAACAAACCCCATCTGTTTATGAAGGTAACTGGAAGAGGATGAAAGCATTGGCAGACATCTGTCAATTTTATTTTAATTAATTAATTAATTTATTTATGATTCTCAGATAAACTAGTGTCTTCTGGAGTTTTGAAAATATTTCTAAACAGATAAAAGTTCTGTAACACTATCATTTTTTATGTGTAATCATATATCATTTCATAAAATTATATAAAATACATACATGCCTTTGAAAAAAATCCTTAAATCCTTGTATAACCAGACAATAATAAAAACTTTACGTGTCATTGTGTTTTCTTACTGTAAACAATTAAGAGTGCACAATGTTGTGAAAGCTGGACAGTGGAGGTTACAATCTTGTGTTTCTGTTCTGGGTTTTTCTCCCGGTGAAATGATGATATTGAAAGAAAACAGTTGTTTTTCATGTTTCATGAGCCAGCTTTGATCTTAGCGGGGAGGTAACTCACTGGCTTCTTGCCTCCGCAGGTCAACTGATCAGTACTAACTAAGTTAAAGACACATTTATCTGCTGTCTGGCAGTTGACACCAAAGGTCACCAAATGCACTGTCCACAGGTCCACGACTTCATCAACAGCCCCGTGGTCACCGGCACACTCCGCAGCTCAGGCGGGGTCAGTGGGTCATCGCACCTCTGACCTGGTCGGCCCTCTTTGTCGTCATTACATAATGAGATGTTTCCCTGCACACTGATCAATCTGTTTCTGTTAGCAGGACCGCAGAGAGTTGAACGTAAAATGCCTTTATGAGGTTGTCCGGCCTTTAAACTCCAGCTGAGGAGGTCTGTGTAAAAGAGCCTAGTGAAAAGATATACGGGCTTGTAAATGCTAAACAATAGCAGTGCTACATGATGGGTGAGAGATTCAAACCCTCATTTATTTATTTATTTTTATTTTTTGGAGATTAAACAATTGCAGATGCCACTATTTTTCTGATTTAAATTTCAGATGTGAATATTATTATATATTTATATAGATGACAGTGACAGAAGATTAGAAATCATATCAGACAAAGTGAATGTGAAAGGAATATGAAAATCTAGATAGATGTTATAAGGAATTTAAAAAAAAAACTTGTTATGTCAAACTCTTTACTTCATGATCACAGACAGAGCTGGAAAATCCAAATCATGAGTGAGGGATTTATTCCCCAGGGAGTCGTGGGATCAGTGAGCCAGACGCTGTTTTTATGGGACCTCAAATTCATGAACACAGGGAGGTGAGACAGCGCTGTCTGAGACTGAGCCAGCCAATTATACTCTGACTAGACACATCACACTTACATGCCTGCCATACATGTGGAAATCATCTGCTTTTGAAACCACTCACAGTGATGTCCTCCTCGTGTATACAGGCACCCAGTCTGATTGAAACCTTTCATAATAAGAAGAATTTTTAAATTTAAATTGTGAAAGAAATAAGCAAAAATATAAAGTTTAGTCTAAGCCACACTTAAAGCACACAATTGTGTTTTATTCTCATGCACTTTATCCAACACTAAGTTGACTGGATGTTGGAATAATAATAATAACTATGGAGAAAAATGTGACAAGTCCAGTATTTTTTCATCAAAAATGTCCAAACTATTGTAAAGTTGCAGCAAGACTGAAAAATGTAAGCAAAGTCCCCACCGTGATGCAAAAATATAGAACAGAATATAGGCTTAAATAAATGGACGGGCTGTGTGCTTCAGATTAACATAAATGTGAGCATGAAACTTCTGTTTTAGTAAATCTGAAATCTTTGACATGCCACTGACTGCCTTTGAGTGTTGAGCTGTGAGATCTGAACCACTTCCTGGTCTTCTCACATCTCTGTTATGCCATCAGAATGTCTGTACCAAAATTTCTTTCTTATTTTGAAACCAAAATGTTCCTCAGATTTTTTTTTCTGTAGATTACAAATTAAAAATATGTGATCATTCTATTTTGACTGTCCCAAAAAAGGTACGTTATCTTGGAGGTGAAAGAAAAACCACCAAACTTTAACATATTGAAGTACTTAAAAAGTATATGAAAAGTACTTGAACTGTAGGCTTCTGTTTGCAAAAATGCAAAGCCATAAAACAAACATAAACTCTAACTGAAACAGCATAAAAATATAATGCATCTACAGCAAAACTGGTGCTTTTATTTGTCTTTTTATTATGAGATTTTATTTTCTTGCATTTTCTTTCTTGTTCAAGGAGATGAAAGAAAATGTGCACCAAGCTTCAAAAACATTTATTATTATTATTATTTCTTTAATATTTGTGCTGATCAGTCTGTGATCAAATGTACAACGTGAATAAATTTTTCCTTTATTTTGAATTTGTGAATTTCAGTTATTTAAATGTTGATGCTATTTTTTGACTGCCTGAACTGCCAATTAAAGCAGCCTAATAAAACACATCAGCTGTTAGGCTTTGGAGACTCTGATTAGTCATTTCGTGTCTGTTTCTGTCCATTTGGGTTCACAGCAGAAAATAGGTGTTTACAAAATTTTGCAAATCACACTGATATATAAAAAAACACAGACGCTGTGATTCTTATAGTTATTTAAAGGACGTTGCATTTTTATGTATCTTAATTAAGAATATTTTGAGATTTCGAGCTTGTCTTTTTTTTTTGGGCTGTTGTTTATTTATTAATGACTTCTCTTTTTTTTGGCAAACGTAAAAACACAACAGAAGCCTCTTTGGAGCGCCGTTTGTTTCTGAGTGTAGCTGACAGCCACACAGTGGGCCTATCTGTCTATCTGCTGCTGCATTTGAATACAAGGTGACGAACTCTCCCACGGCGGGCAGTGCGCGCCTTTTTGGAATTAGCCACGCGGCACGCCTCGCATAGTAATGGTGGCTCGCGCTTTGAGCTTGAACTTGACCGTAGGAATGTGGCTCGTGGGAACGCAGGCTCGGGGGCGCCCTCCTCTATTCATGGCGCACAGGTCGGTGTCAGCACCGATTATCATAAAACCCAGCCTGCTTCAAATTAAGGCACGAGGACGCAGGCTCGCTGTCCCTCTTTCACTCCAGGCAGAGGAGGAATTAACAGGTCTCTGCAGGAGCCTGCTGCGGTAAGAACTTCATTACTCAATTTATACACACACTTACACAGCCTCTGCTAAGCCTTTACATCCACGGCTGTCCGGTGTTAATGAAAACTGCAACAGAGTCCGGATGCATTTTCACTCTGAGGAGTTTTAACACTTTTTAAAGATGAACTTAAACTGCTGTAAATTGCGCATATTTCCGCTACTTGCGGACTCTGAGCAAAACAGGCAACTTTTTCGGACCCTGTGAAAGTAGGAGTGTGTCTCTGCTTTGCCTATAAGTTGTTAATAGTTTGCATGTGTTTGTAAGAATAAACAAATATGAGACTTTTTGTCCTCTAATAGCTCTTTTTTAAAAAATCGCATTAACGACCCCTAATGTATTAATTGTCTCTTGCATATACGCATCATAAAGGTCTGTGTAGTTAGTTAACACGCACTGAGTATTAAGAATACTTTCTTCTTGGCTGGTGCATTTAAAGTACAGCTGACCATACATTGATTTCATATATAAAGGCGTTTTAACCTATTTTCTAAATATATTATTCCATGTTGTCATTTCACAAAAAAATAGTTAAATTTGTGTTATAGATTATATTTTTTTCATTGCTTCAAATTGCATTTCAGTGTAAGTTTGGGCTCTATTTAAAAGTTCATTTCAAATCATGTATTTGATGTTAACCTCAAAAGGCACTAAATTACCATTGCATTTTGTTGTTCTACAGCCCAGTCCAAAATAAATGCAAACACAAACAGGACATTATAAAATGCAAAAAAAAGGGGGGGGTAAAAATGTATTTATTTATTTTCTCAACCAGGTTTGTCTGTTAAGTCCAAATCTGAAATCTTCCTCTACAGGCCATATTTGAACCTGATGCTGCATCACTGAGTTGAGTCTTTGATGGGTTGTTGGTTCAGTCTAATATGAGGCCTGTGAGCTATAACATTCAACATTAACACTGATACAGCTCACAGACAATTTACAGAAGAGATACAAACCACAACATCATAAAGAAATGAAACTTTTATATATTTATGCCGGCAGTCATCACTGTTTGACCTCTGACTTCAGAAAGCAACGGAGTAAAAAAACCATCTAATTCACAGACATAGTATTAAGACAGTTGACATGGTGCTTATTACTTGCTTAATGAAATTCATATGTTAAGATCATATGTTAACATTATGGTTTAAAATGAATCCTGTGCTGACTTCACAAAATTAAACAAATAATTCCTCTCTGCTTTACTTCTGTATTAGAGACAAAGTTATGGTCATAACATACATAACAAAATAAAAATGATTTTATCATTTATGGATCAGCTCTGAATAATTCCACAAGTTCACAAATATGTAGAAAACTTTGAAAGTTTTCTGAAGATCAGGGCAGGATTTTGGTCTAAACAAACATGGAGACATACCCCCACGCTCTCTCTGACACTCTTTAATTCTGTTTCCCCGCACAGCAAACTTAATGAAACAGATTATCATTCAAGGTATCGGTCAGACCCATTATCAGAAATAAAGTGTATAATAAGGTGTGATAGCAAAACAGAAACAGGACACATGCACAGTGGCCACAAACCAGAAACACATGCAACCAAATCTAAACGTGCATTTAAACACATCGAAACAATTTGAACGCACACAAGTAAACATTAAATAATTTTAATTATACAGACACTTTTTATTAATTTATCAGCTTAGCAACCAAAATGGTGTTTTTGTATTATTATTATTATGTACTGTAACACATTTAGGTGTTGTGTTAAATTAGCTTTACATGTTTTTTCATTGCGTAATTTCAAAATATGACATAAAGTAAAAATGTCACACATGCTGACACTAATCGCCCAACATTTAGTAACAAAATCAGTGATTATCTTTAAAAAGGTTAATAAATGCCAACATGAACTTCAGTGATGATAACTTCAAGAGTTAGGAAAAAACTACTGAAGCACCCTCAGTTTGAAATTGTTCACATCATCTAATTCAGACACACATTAGATTCTGTAAATAATCACATAAATAACAAATGTGAAAATACAACTTTGTAGCTGTCATCACACTTAGTCTATAACTGTATGACTAGTAACAAAGAAAAAAGATATAATAATAATAATAATAACAAGAATAATAATAATTTACAAAATAATTTACATTTACAGTGTGGGACGCCTTAACCCTTTTAACACTGACAATTCATTTTTTAATTTTATGTTAATCAGGTTTACTGGCCTAAGAAAGTAAAAATGAGGAATATTATTCATTGTTTAATGCCACTGACTGAAAATGTATCTAGTAAAATTAGTAAAATTATTTTTTGTAACTTAAGTTTACAAAAGAAACATTATACAAAGGCAGTTTTAATTTGTAGCTTTTATTTCCTACGAACATTGTTCGTAACCTTCTACAATTAAAATTAAACGTTTTTAAATTCAAAATTTAGATTTTTAGCCACCTAATTACGTTTCAGTATTTATTGTTTTCATCTTAATATATAGATTCTGTCCTCAGCAGAAAAACAGGCTTTAAGCTTCCCTGTCTTTCTTTCTTTCTTTCTTTCTTTCTTTCTTTCTTTCTTTCTTTCTTTAAACAAACACACACAGACGTTCTTTACACATTAAATAAATATTATCATAAAACCAAACAAAAAATGATTCGTGTGCTGTAAACACCTTTTTTACGAGGCGGTCGCCACGCTTCTCACCAAAGTGTGTCGCTGTTTCGTCCAGTAGTGTTTTCATTTTTCCTTCATGCTTCTTTACTGTACACGTGTGCCTTCTAAAAGCGAGCCTGCAGCACGTCGTTCGGTTTTTAAGATCGAGATGGTTAAAATTCACAAGGCACAATCTGTTAGTGTTGGTGGGCACCAGCCAATAAAAATTCATTATTTCAAAGTAGCTGACATTCGTGTGTGTCATAGCTCGATCATAAACAGGCTGTAAACACCTGAATACCCAGAATGCATTTTTGTAAAGCTTAAATATATCATACAGTGCTTGGGATTATTTTTTCTGCAGTAACCTTTAGCACTGGATGCAATCTGTTTCAGTCACTTAGCACTAAAAGAAGGCAACAATAATCTGATGTTTTCAGGTCTTGCATAACCTTTCACACTTTTATTATGTCGTTTTGTGCATGTGATGGAGAAAATGAAGAAAGCGAATGATCTTGAAAAACACAAGCTTATGCTCATCCCAATCTTAAGAGTGGAGTCTCCTTTTCAGGTGTATACAGTCACAGCATGAGGTAGGAACATACAATTAGACTTCTGTAAAATAAATAAATAAATAATAATAATAATAATGAAATAAATAAAAATAAAAAGCTCATGAAAGAAGCCTCTCACGCCTTATAAACGTTTTATAAAGGAACATGCGTTCAGCCTTTAAACTGGTGGTTATTTATCCACACTGACCTGTACCTATGTTTTCCAGCACCCTCTCGATTCAAAGCATCATCATCACCATCACATTTTTTATTATAATTAATTTCAGGATATGTTCGTGATTTCTATTCCAATACAAAGCCAAAGCAATAACATTATTTGGCGCGGTTTCATTTTCTCGCTTATTCACCCCCCAAAAATATCATAGGGGCCTGTTTGACTAATTTGATAGGCTCTGCGCCGGCTGTATTCCCTCCTCCTCCTCTTCCTCATCATCACCCTCCCTCCTTTCGCCTCTCTTGCTGTCTGCAGCCGCAGCTCTCGTACTCGTGTCTGACCCGCTTTATCCGGTAAGAGAGGGGTTTTTTTCCTGCATGATATGTTAGGAAGTCATCCGTTAACGTAGCAAGTAAAAGAAATATAAGCTTTGGAGAAGGAGAGCAGTTTGTAATTACAGATTAATTATATATACACACACACACACACACACACACACACACACACACACACACACACACACACACACACACACACACACGTGTGTGTGTATCAAAATCTGGAGCCCAGTTTATTTGGATCAAGTGTAGAAAGAAGAAGGAAAGCATTTCTACGGCGAATTATTGTTCAGAGGTTTATTTTGTAAAATCCAGACGATCTATGTGGATGTAGATTTTGGATTGTTCTCATGTGATTTGTAAGTGGTGTTTATTATTTTGACAGTGATGCAGGTGTAACATGGTGAACGTTAATTTGTGTTTGATTGGAAATGCCTTTAATGCCTTTACCTTGTCCTCTTTAATATATTGCTTTCACGTCTACAAGAAAATTACGTGTGTGTGTGTGTGTGTGTGTGTGAGTGAGTGTGTGTGTGTGTGTGTGTGTTACCAGATATTATTTGATTTTAGCAAAGCACCAAGTTAACTACCATTCTAATTTTTATTTTTATTTTTTGCACTTTTTTCCACCAACAAATTACTTTTGGTTAATTATAGAAATTTATCAGCACACACGGGAAACCTATGATTTAAATTTTATATTAGCATTATTAGGCTTATATAGTAAAATAACAATAATATGATAATGCATAATAAGGCCTCCTGACCGCCAAATATTTACTGTAAATGAATCTTTAAAGATTGGTCATTTTGCTCCCATCATGCTGGGAAGACTGTCAGCTCGCTTGCTTTAAAGTTGATGCAACTCCGGAATACTTAATGAGGGTCTCCGCTGCCATGTGCTCATGTAAGAAGTATTCATGTGGTAGTAGAGAATTAGGCGGAGGTTGGGGAGGAGGTGGAGGCCCCAGGCAGCGCTGCAGTGCAGAGTTCAGCAGGGAGATATTGTTGTGAGCCTGGGAAAGTGTAACGGGGCTGACGCCAGACTCTGTTGTGTGGGGTTGGGGGGGACTTGGAGGATCCCAGACCTGATTGTCATGTAAATTTCTCTCCGGCGCGTTGTTGAACTTGATGTTGACTTTCTTTCTTTCTCTCTCTCTCTCTTTCTCTCCCTCTCTCTTTTGGAGATGGGGGTGCGGGGGGAGTGGGGAAAGTTTTCCCTGTCACTTGTTTGTGGGAAAATCTTTCCATCCACACACTCGCGCGCGCGACACACACACACACGCACACACACTTTTCAACATATTGTTCAGAGCAGGAATTAATATCACTGTGGATGACGCTGAACATCAAACTATAGCGCAACAAAAGAAAAAGTTTAATTGTTTTGAAAAACATTTAAAATCTTTTGGTAACTTTTAAACTAGATGCGTCAACATACCAAGATTTTATTTTGTGGTTAAATTCATTTTTGCATCAACTGTAGAAGAGAAGCAGTTGACATCAAGTCCTAAATATTAATATATACTTCCAGTATTTTTTAAAAATAGTGTTGATATTGGTGATTGTGGGTGTGATGCTGTACAGCACTCGTGTTATCTCATATTTTTCATTAATGGGTGAGAGAAATAGAGGCTACATTACTGTATTTGCACGTGTCCTCCAGGACACACATGCTCAGGTGCAATGATGACCATGCAATGAAAATGAAAACCTAAAAGAATATGTTTACATGTGGTATACATACATGTTTTTTTTGGGGGGGGGGTTACAAACCGTGCCAATGCACTATGTGGTGCACAAGCTCAGTTACAAAGTGACAGAGGCTACGATTAGATCTATTTATAAATGATGCAGAGTAGAATAGGATTCATACAGTAAAGTCCCAACCTGTGCTGCAGCCTGACAGGAGAGCTGCACCTCCGTGATACTAATATATTGCCCATGCGCAATAATCAGATAGGCCTATGTAACTGCTATCTGATGCCAGCTTCGTTTGAAAACCTGGACTGTAGCTCGGTGCTCTTTTATTGGTTTACACAAACACGCACACACACTCCACACACACACACATACACGTGCTGCCCTGTATCCATGACTTCAGAGGACATTACAGTGACTTGCATTAACTTTTAACTAGCCATACCTACTACATGCATAACCCTATAGCCCCCACTTTAACCTTAAAACACGCGTTCACCTTAAAATTTAACGATTTATGTTATGAGGATTTGAATTTTGTCCCCGTAAGAACGACAAATCTTCCTGATGTGTAAACAGATTTAGGTCCCCACAACACAAGCAATACCTTGGACACACACACACACACACACACACAGATTCCGGCACCGTTTTAAATATCCTTTCAAACTTTGGGAGATATTGCAAGTTGCTATCCGGGTCTTGTCTCTGCCATTGGCTTCTTCTAACAAAGGCCGTGATTCTTATCGTGCTCGCTATCTCATCTCCACTGCTCAGGTATCACTCACATCATAATATCGCACTCGATAAGGCTGCATACGGCCTGAATACTCTCAGGATTTAGCTAGGCGTGGGCCTTTTTTGCAGCCAGGACAAGAAGCCCCGAATTCCTGTGCTCGGTGCCTGGCCAGCGAGCTTTTACAGCACTGAAATTAAAAAGAGACGCTATTGCAACATTTCCTTACCTTTGTGGAACCTCCGGATGCTGGGGACGCTCTCACAAGGGACTAGTCTCTGTTTAAATCCTCTAACATGTTACTGGTGGCGGAATTTTCACAATAGTGCAATAAAAACGTATAAAATCACAATCTCGTCACAGGATACAGCAGACTGTAAGGCAGCTAATTGGGCTTATTTCTTAATTATTCCCATAGACTAAAACGCATCACATGTGTAGTGTGTCATTTAATGTGCGCAGCAGAGGAAATCTAACTGGACAGACTATTAGCGTTTGGGCTAACACCTTACATCTCACTAGCTGCCTTTCCCTAATATCAAATTCTTTACAGTTGTGCTTTTGCGTTTTGTCTTTTGCTTCTGGATGACTTGATCTTTAGCCTATATGAATGAACAGCTCAAATCAAACGACTGATAGTTTAGCTGACCCCTATCTTTAAACCTTCCAGAATACCCTTAAGGAGTAAATTAATTTAAGGAAGTTGCTCCGATTACGCTCCCTGAACAGGATTATAAAACTCAAAAGAAAAAAAAGGAAAGGAAAAAACAGTTCTATACTTGTGTGTGTGTGTGTGCGTGTGGGCGCGCGCGCGCAGATTAAATAATGAATACAGGGAAGTTTTAAAAATCTATAATTGATTTCTCAAAAATACAGCCTGTAAAAGGTCAGGTTTGACCCATGCAGCTCCATCTGCATCTTACTCTTAGAAATAATTGATGCACTCGTCTCTCTATTTTACGCCCTGGATAATGAGGATAATTGGAGGAATCAGCTCCTGATTGACACGCACCTGCATTCATTTCTAATTTGGCTTAATAATTTCGGATTCGCGCCTCTCTCTCTCTCTCTCTCTCTCTCTCTCTCTCTCTCTCTCTGCCTGTCCCTCTCTCTCTCCGAGGCGGAGTTTATCCCCTCTGCACACCGTGGGCTCTCCGCACTTGTCAGTCGCAGCCTGCACGTGTTAGGGAGAGGACATCGTGCTGGTCCTTCACAAATCCACAAAGAGAGGGAGAGAAAGAGGGTGGACACTTTGTAGCCTTAATTCTTAAAAAAAAAATTTTTTTGCCCTATTTCCTCTCGGACGCGGACGCAGAAGTGAAGGAAAATCCAAGGTGGAATTTGAAATATTTGGAGGATATTGACTAGTGGAGTTAGCCTGATGTGCAAGTAAGTGGGATGTTGGCTTTGTGACTGGTGTAACTGATTATAACTTAGAGAGGTGCTGTGTGTGTGTGTGTGTGTGTGTGTGTGTGTGTGTGTGTGTGTGTGTGTGTGTGTGTGTGTGTGTGTGTGTGTGTGTGTGTGTGTTTTACTTGCTTCCATATACCTTCATCCATACTGAGCCTGGTACTGTGAAGTGTGTCTGCTAAAATGTAAACTGAAGCTGTGGCACTACAACAAACACGAGTGAAGGCCGTTTAATGGCCACTTCGTGTATTAGATTTGATGCTAAATAACCCACACGTCTGACAATGGCACGACAGTGTCCACAAAAGCAAAAAGAAGCCCAAACTCCTAAAAAAATGTTGCTTGGTAATAACCAGCACCGTGTCCATCTTACTGCTGCGTGGACTTAAGATGCTGTGCACAACAAAACGCTGGTTGAGGATCAAACTTGCGGTCATAGTTTTAGGAACTGTATATGGCGTAGTTAAGGTTAAGGATCTATTAGGCCTATAACCTGCTGGGTTATGTCAGTCAAAATGTGTGTGTGTGTGTGTGTGTGTGTGTGTGCGTGTGCGTGTGTGTGTGTGTGTGTGTTAAAGTCGTCACAGAAGCCAGTTCAACCTGAGTGTTTTAGCTGGATCTCACCTCTACACCCTGGTAAATAAATATATGAATATTTTCTACTATGTTGAACATCTTCCTTCCTCTCTCTCCCTCTCTCTCACCCACTCAGAGTGTGAGTGTGTGTGAGGGGCTCTCAGTGCAATGAGACCATAGGCAGGCTCTCTCTCTATCCCCCTCTCTCTCTTTCTATCTTCTGTTTTCTCTTTCTGTGTACCGGAGAGGCGGCCCCTTTAAGAGACGATGGGTTAGTTTGTGTCTTTGGTTATCTAGCTGTATGAGTTTTAATTTCATAAAGCTGAGAGAACCGAAAGTACGAACTGACGCCGAGCACTTCGGAGCCTTGGGGTCCTCCCGCTCGGCATGGAGGAGGAGGAGGAGACGATGCCGGGGCGGGTAACAGCGGGAGGAAGCGGGAGGGACGGATGCTGAGGGGATGCTGACCGCCGCGGCTACCGCCGCTGAGGAGGAGTGGTGGAAGGGGCGGGTGGTCCGCTCAGCCTGAAAACAGCACCTGCGTGATTGTAGCTGTGGTAGCCCACCTCTTGTACAGAGGTGTTGGCTCGCTCAGAGGAGCTTCTCGCGTGTCCGCCAGGGCGTGAATGTTGCTTCCCTTTGGGGGGCTCGTGGTCTGGGCATCGCGGTGATGCAGGGCCCTATTGGGTATCAATAAATCAGCGTTTTCTTCAACTTTGGGACACGAGAGAGAGGCGCATGTGGAGAAATCGTGCTAAAAAATCCACATTGCATGCTATTGTGTAGTTGTCACAACTGTGTGGGTGGTAAAACAGTAATATCTTGAGGGGTGAGACAGAAATAGTTAAAGGCTTCATATGATTGGTCAATCCAGGACTCACGTGATGTTGTTGGCAGCACCATCAGCATCAGATCGCTTTCTAAGATCTCACATGTTAGTTATGGCGATTTGTTGTGGGCCTAGAAGTTGCTGTAGCCTGCATTTAAAGCCATAATTACACAGTGTGAATTTATCCCGCAGAGTAGCATCCTGCAGACTCTCTGACTCCTCCAGGAAAGTGTATTTCCTGTATGAGCAGTGTAGCCTAAGTGATGTCCCCTGGCTGTAATTAACTTGACATTAGGAGTGTGATGTATAATTGGATGTACATGGACATCACTCCCGTGTGCAAGATGGAGTACTGAGAGGAAATACTGGACTGATCTGCTGTGTGCTACCTGCTATCAGTGTTTTTCCATCACATAACTGTGGGTTGTTTGGTTCTTTGCCACCCAACCAGAATCTGCAGGTGCAACACATCAACATCACACTGCATCAGTCATTTAGAGTAAAAGAGATCGGGCTGTACCTGGGCCTCTTCAGCCTATTTTGAACACACTTTCGAGCCAAATCCAAGTTAGACAAGGCAGACATGTTTAAATTTGTGTTCCGCTGGGTGGATTATTTTTGTGTTCTCCTGCTAGATAGAAACTAAATAGGACATCGGCTCAGAGTTTGATCTATTCTTAGAGCAGAATCAGCGAGCCTTAGAGATGACTGAACATCCCTGAAGTCCCTGCATGCTCTATTTAGACCATGACTGACAATATTTGATGTGCGCCGTTAAACAAGAGAGCTCAGATGGTGTGTGTGTGTGTGTGTGTCCGTGTTTGTGCATCTGTGTTGTTGATGTTTGCCAGGTTGAGCCAGTACACATGATTTGACCTCCATGTCCTCCATCTAGAATTTATGCAAAAAAGGATTAATATATCTGGGGATTATGTCATCTGAATCTTTCCATGATGTTCTTTAAAATCTCAAAGCTACTCTGGTTTTATTTTATGTGCAATCTTTTTTATGTCTCATTCTGCATTTCAGTAGCTTAGCAACTGTGATGCAGCCCAGATAAAACATCATGCATAGCATCGCTTTGTGATATAGTTTCTTCACTAGAAATACTTTGTGCAGCTTGTCCATGACATCTTACATTTATAATTTACAGTAAGCGCAACACAAAATAGGTTTAACCTTGCATCAAGGCCAAATAATGTGAGGTGCATAGCAGAAAATATATGACAGTAAATGAGTTTTGGAGACTGCTCTTAGCTGTATGGCTGACAAACAGTACATTCCTTTCCTCTCCTGTCTTGTATTTTCATCCACTGCCTCTAAATTTGCTAACCGATTCTCTTTTCTTTGATCTTTGAAGGAAAATGCGGGGAATTTCAGCCCTTCATTTATCACCTCACAAGGAAGTCAAACTGCCACCAGACAAGATGAGGAGCTGCAATCAGCCTGCAGGTGAATATACAAAATAGGAAGACATGTATGATGAACGCTGAAGTTGTTTGCTTCCAAATCAGCAACAACCCATGATGGTGTTGCCAAGTGCAGAACCAAGCACGCATCTTTTGTCTCTTGTAGTTTGGTTAGCTGTAACAGTAAGTCCAAGAGGTCGAACCTGAAGATGCTGGAGGCTTGCAGATAGTTTTGTATCTCAAATCATCAGCCGGTGATGGAGCTTTGCTGGCGGTTGATTGTTGTCCACATTTTGTTGAGCTGTGTGACCACAGTTGGCTGTGTGTGGGTGTGAAAAAGCCAGAAAGAGGCACAGACTAAGCCTGAATTTTGAAATATTGGAAGGGTTTCTTTTTTTTATTATTATTATTTGGTATCAAATGGGATTTTCTTAAGTGTGTAGCTTTGCTGTAATTCTCATAATCCTTTTCAAACCAAAAGGGGCATTAGGAGAGACATTTACTGCCATTTTTATTTTGTGTAAATGTCAGTTTTATACCATTCACGCATATGCAGGAATATGCATACAGTTTGTAACAGCAGTAGACTGTGGCCTGCAGCTACGAGGGAGTGTAAATGGCCTGATCTGAGCAAGTGAAGTAGGACCTCCATGTTGAATTCCATCATTTCTTTTCTGCTTTGAAGTATTAACATTTTTTACATCGTATATCACCCCCCCCCCTCCCCCATCATTCTCACACTTAGGCACGCACACACTTACACTACTCTCTTTTTCATTCTCATACATTCAGCGTTTTATCCCTTTAAACACTATGATCCTATTTGTCAGGTGGAGTGTGTGGTACGTGCAGGGGAGGTTGCCGTGTAATCTTTGCTGCGGTTCTTTATCCCGTTAGGAGAGCGGAGGCGTAGGGCTCACCCAAGGTTTGGACCTGCTCATGTGGAAAGAGTTTTTGGGTGGCTCTGTCCTTTTTGCTCCTAATGCCTTGACGAGCCACCCTCCCTTTATCCAAAAATCTCTGATTGCTATGAACAGAGTATTGATTAGCATACAGGTATAGCATATGCATAATTCAGTAACGGCAGCATTGAGTTAAAAACTGTGGAGTGACTCCAAAGGTTAGAGATTTTTTTTTTAAATTATCATTTTAAGTCTGCTATTAAACAATAAAAAAAACCTCAGCCCACCTGATATGATTGCAATTATTGGCGCAAGATGGAAACAGAAACATTCCGGCTTTAAGGTTGTCAGAACGTTCCTTTCAATTCCCCCTTAAATAGTGGAGAATAAGGAATTAAACGTTAAGTACATATTGTTAGCAAGGTCAAATCTTCATGGTTCCACAACCTTGAAGCTCAATAGAAAGCTCAGTTATTCAAATTTAGGATGGAGTTCTTTGAGTCGCCCAGATTTTCCCAAGCTTTACATTAGCATATGCAAGGACCGGCCTGTGCTGCTGTTTTCTAAAGTGGATGTAAATTATAACCTCAGTATTATACAGGCTGATAGGAGATAAATCTCTGCAGTAATGCATTGCAGTGAATGGTGAATGGGGGTGGGGGGTTATTGTACAGGGTCTGAAGTGTGTGTGTGTGTGTGTGTGTGTGTGTTTGTGTGTGTGTGTGTGTGTGTGTGTGTGTAGTACTGTACAATAGCCCATGGCAGATGGAACACAGACAAGCACTTGCTAATAGTCATGCTAAACTCTCCTTTCACCGGCTCTAGTTTCTCCAGATTTTTCCATAATTTCTGAGACAAATTAGAAATTTTAAAAGTCACATGCAAAAAAATTTTTAAAATTGCACTGTTTCAGTATTGGTGAAAGCGCTTTGAAAGTGTGCGCACATCCTTTTAAAACAAATATTAACACAGGGAGATTACTAAGTCGAAATTTGCACTTGTGCGGTCCAAAAGGCTGAGAGGCTTCAGGCCTCGCGAGCAGAGTGGAGATCTCTTTGGAATCCCTATGCAAACTAGGGATTGAATAATGAGATGTATTTATGAAGGGCTGGGAAGGGGGTCCTGCTTTTGAAAGCCAGTAGGCTGGAGCCTGAATGGGATAGAAGGAGGAGAGGAGTTTGGGGGGGTGAACAAGGGGGAACTGGGCTGTGTGTGAGTGTGTGTGTGTGTGTATGGAGGGGGTACAGGGGCCCCCAGCAGTCCAGGCCTCGGCCAGGCAGCTGTGAAAAGGGGTCCCGTCTTTTCCCACGCCCAGCAAGAAGCGAAACACTGCCGCAGCTCGCTAGGGTCAAGTCCCATCGCTAATATATACACACATACATGCACATGCATGCACACACACATACAGCAGAGATCGTGTGTAAAAGTTGTGCAAATTAACAAGCTGTCTGGGAAGCTCTGTGACATGGGGACACCTGCTATTCTCCCAGAATGCTTTGCAGTCCCATCAAGGGGCCACTGGGCCTTGATGAGAGAACAATTAGGTCATAACTTCAACTTGAACTTAAAATTCTCCCGAGCATTGAAAAGAGCTTGGACTTTTTTTTTCTGGATTTTTTTTTTCTTATGTGTGTGTGTGTGTGAGAGTGTGTGTGTGTTTTCTCCATACCTGGACATTGTGATCTTGTTTCAATTTTCAAGTACTTTAATTCAAAAATGTTTAACAACACTAGCTTCTTTTTTATACCATGATGGAGGCTCTGATTGAGCTTTTCTCAGTGTTTCTGATATGTCGACTTACTCGGGCTGTGGAGACAAACTTGGCCTTGTACTTGATCTGAGACCTTAACTGTCAACTTGGCATTGTCTGCACACACACAAACACACACACATACAGAAAGAGAGAGAGAGAATGGGAAAAGTTTGAATGAAAATAACGCAACTACTGAGGAATGCCTTGGAGCTGTGACTTCAATGTGACATTTTGTCCACCCATAAATTCAAATTTTATTGAGCTTGAAGAAAATACAATTTTTTATAGGACATCTTTTGCTCACCAGAAAAATACTAGTAATTACAGTCAGAAAAATAAATTAAATTCCAATGATCATCTGTGCCTCTTGGCCGCACATTTTGAATTCTATGTGTTCCAGTTAGTTTGATCATGAGTTCATGTTAAACAGTCTGTAAAGCGCTCTGAAATGTTGTCCATGACAGCAGCTGCTGTTTTACCACCTTCCTGATAAAGCCAGGGTCCCACCCATCCTTTCCTCTCTCTCTAGATACTGGCACACCAATCAAAATGGTGCAGCACTCACTTCCCTCCCCACTCATCACCGTCGCTGCTTCTGAGCAGTGTCACACTAATTTGGTTCCCCCTGCTTGCAATAGCTCCTTGCTTTAATTCCACGCCACGAAAACCATGCCCGCTATCTCTGTGAATAAATTAGCAAGCATCCCTTCTCTCACTCCTTTTTCATCCCGGCTGTCCCTCCTTCTCTCGCACGTCCTCCCCTCCTCATTATCATGTTCCCTCCTATTCAGATGAGTTTCAAATAGAGAGGGGGACCCTTCTAATTAGCTCTGTAAAGATGCTTTGTGGTGGTCAGTGCGGCCACCAGTGTGTGCATTGAGAGAAGATGTGTGACAGCTAGTGTTAGCCTTGAGAAAGTGTGTATGGGCCCTTAATGAGGTTTGTTAGCTGAGTGTGTATCCTGCTGTTTGAATACACCCTCAGCAGCCTTTGAAGGAAGGGAAGAGATGAAGAGAGCAAAGGAGGCGCAAGAGAGAGAGAGGAATCTGTCATCCTGGCAGGTTGCAGGATGCATATGATGCATTATGCCCGGCGTGGTTTCCATTTGAACAGCAAATGAGATGAGAATAATGTTGTATTTGCTTGTTGTTCATGAGACCTGTGGAAATATGCAGGATCATCATGCTCATCAGACGTTTGGAAGATTTCCTGTGTTTTCAGAATCTGCGGTGAAAAACACCCCTTATGGATGTGGGTTGGGTTTTGTTTTTGTTGCTGTTATTTTTTTTATACAGGACAGTAAAGCAAGCATAGAATTCAAGGCAAGCAAATGTTTGCTGAAAACTAATCTACCAGTTCAGCATGATCATAGCACCAAGAAAGTCGCCTGTAAATAGTTACTGGATGAATGTGATGCAGGTGCAGAGAGGGACTGATTCAGGTCATCGTTTGCATAAAAGGGCAAGAAGACTGCAAGCTAGCTCCATAAAGACGAGAGGGCGCTACTGTTGCAGAGTATTATTTTTGTCATAGAGTCAAAAAAAATGAAGGTAGGCTCAGCTGTTTAGTATAAAGACAGTCAAGATAATAGTTAACTGGTGATCAACTATTAAAATGTGTAAGTAAATACACACACACACACACACACACACACACACACACACACACACAATATATATATATATATATATATGTGTGTATATATATATGTATAAAGAAAAGCAGGTGGTGGCTGTAGTAGCAGAGCTGGGGAGATTAGAAATGGCTGGAAACAGGCGAGAGCTGAAGGTGGAGGGTAGACGGCAGAGAGAGAAAAAATAGGTTAGGAAATGAGGGATTGTATGGAGCCAAAGAGCCGACCTGCTGGGCCTGCCTGCTGCCTCAGAGATTGTAAACTGTCACTCAGGATGCAGACAGACAAGCAAGACAGACATCATTTGCCCATTTTACCCTCTAATACTGAAACTGTCATCCAAGCGCCCCCCGCCCCTTCCTTCTTTTTTCCGTCCCTCCCTCCATTTGCAGTCATGTTTGTTTCTGTACATACAGCTAAATGAACTGCCCGGTCTTTTTCCCTGTGCCACAGTTCCTCCGATACTTTCTTTCCTCCGGTCTCTTTTCTGTTGATGAAATGAGTCAGCTCCCAGTATACTCTCCCCTCTCATTGTTGGATGGTTCGTTGCCTCTCCATAGGAGGTAGAGAGTGTTTGGGCTTTTTCCCCTGTTTTACCAGTTTAGCAGTGTAATCCTTTACACTGGCACAATGAGCTCTCACTCCAGCCATGGGATCCTATTAGGCTCCCAGAGAGACACAGGATCTCCATAAACATTTTCCAACTACTCCTGGACAACCCCCCACCCCTCGTCACCACCTATGCAGCCTGCTGGCCTTAAACACTGTCAAACTGATAGCTTCCTTTATACATTTTAAACAGAAACCTCCCCTTTGTTTTGCCAGAGGAGATTTTTACCTGTCTGGAAAAAAGAAGGTAGAATAAAAGCTTTTACACTTACATTACCAATTGCTTGTTAACGCTGTCAGCTTCACTCCCAAAACAGTCCTCCTTTACAACCACGCCGAGCATATAACAAGCAACTCCAAACAAGCAAATGCTTGTTATACAGTCTTTGGAGGAACGCTAAAGATGTTTAAAAAATGCTGAAGTCGTCGGACGATGTGATTCCCACTCTGAGCTGCAAATATGATGCCATTAAAGTGCAGATAAACTCTGCTGTCCTTCATTTCATGCACATACTGTATGTCAAATTCAACTCCATATTTCACTGGAATAAACAGAAGCAGGTAAGAAATTTTGTATTTCAAAACCCAAAAGCAAAAAATAAATAAATAAAAAAATTGGATGCAGTTAAAATGCACCTGCAACATAATTTATACTGCTTTTATTATCAATTGGTAATGTTTATATTAAGAGGCTGATACGAAACAGGAAAACAGATACTGAAAAAAGGTCACCAGTCAAAAGCAGGATCATATGTAAAGTGAAATATGAATTTTACTCAGTAATGAGTGTTTTCTTTCATAAGGAATGATCTGTTTTCTAAGTCAGTATGCATCAATAGAGCAGTGATTACACTAAAAAACATGAATAATGGGGCACCACTATGGCTGTGGTCGAACAGGTGACGCGTATGCCAAAAGGCTGCAGGAATCTGAGTTCAGTTCCACCCTGGATCCTTCCCCGTTTGTCATTCCCCCCTTCACGTCTCCTACTTTCCCATCTATTCTCTCCTGCCCTGTCCAATAAAGGCTAAAAAAGGCTCTGGCTTTAAGTTTTATATTCAGACCCTTTATATTGGAATCCTTTGAGATCTTCTGAAAGTTGTTTTAGCTTTATTTAATCTCCACTTGCTGTGTCTTTCTTTTTAGTATGGCTCCACCTATTTCTTGAAAAGGTCCACTTAAGAGCCCTAGCATACAATACCAATCAAAACAGACTGGTACTGTATATTTGACAGAAACTTAAAAAATGCATCAATTCCATAAGATAATATAATACAGGGCACCATGGTGGTGCAGTGGTTAGCACTTTTGCAGCAATAAGGTCCTGGGTTCAAATCTCAACATCAGGCCGGGGCCGTTCCGTGTGGAGTTTGCATGTTCTCTACTGCGTGGGTTCTCTCCAGGTACTCTGGCTTCCTCCCACTCTCCAAAGACATGCAGTTAGTGGGGTTAGGTTAACTGGTGATTCTAAATTGTCCATAGGTGTAACTGGAAGTGTGAATGGTTGTCTTACTCTGTGTTAGCCCTGCCCTGAGCTGCAGCCCTCAGTCCTGATCTCCACTGGGTGTGTGTGGTTCTTTCAGTATGGCACCACCTATTTCTTGAAAATGTCCAAGAGCCCAAACATATATTTGACAGTAACTCAAAAAACTGCATAAATTACCTTTAAATGATATACTATACAAACCTCATGACCACATAAGTGTGATCAGAGACAAACCTGCTTCTTTCCAGGCTGTTCTTTGCAGGGATTAACTAACAAGTAGAGCATATGTTCTACATATTAACCACTCAGAAGGAGGGGCTGCATCATGCTATTATTTCTCCTCATTAATTATTCTACAAAGCAACTACAGAACCAGTTGTCCTTAGTAAATTAAACACTACAAAATATCAGTTAGTCCAAACATTTCTTTGTTGTCTGAATAGTTCTAATGTGGCGTCTTTAATTCATGCTTTGAAAGTTGTTTCATGGAGATTTAATAATCTGTTATTGGTATTTACTTTTACACCACTGTAAATATGCGCAATCGCTTCTTCTCAGGACTCGCTAATAAGCTCGACAGCATGTGAGCGGCAATAGAAAATAGATGAAACATCCGATGCTGCGTTTGTGACGTCTCCCTGCTTTGTTCCTCAAGTCCAAAGCTGTGGGTCACTGGAGCTCCTCTCTGCTTCTCTACCTCCCTCCTCATACACAAATATCCCTCAATCTCCTGTTTGTCTCTGTGCTCCTGCCCACCACAACTACCACCACCCAGCCTCCAACCTTCCTTCTCCTCCCATCTTGATAATGCAGCTCTTTTCTTTGTCACTGGGTGGAGGGCTGCCCTGAACCAACATTGTCCCCTATGCTGGCTCTAGTGGGGGGCCCTATTGTGTGTGAAGGAATGGCGAGTTAACACCCATGTCTGAACCCTCTCAATGGGAGTATTGTGTCTGAATCTTCCTCTGGCTCACTGGGCTACTCCCGTTGCTCTCCTCTATTATATGATGAAAACATGCACATTACTGCAAATTCAAATTCACTAGCAAACTATCCCATAACTGACTAAAACTGTGTTAATCATTTTCCAGGAGAACACGCTGAGCTGAGTCTCTCTGAAATGGGTCTGATAGAAACCGGGGCCAGTGGGTGCGGGTTACTCGGAGAGGCTCATGCAATTCTTTTTTTTTTTTCCTTTTTTTTAAAAGAAAAGAACAAAGAAACACAAAGGATTATACCGTATTAGGATGAGCAGGCTTTTATAATATTTCAGGATGCATTTGGTACTGTTGTTAATAATTCCTCACAGTGAAGGTTAAATGTAATGATTTTATGTGAAACATTCATATTTCGGGATAACATTTTAAAAATGAACAGAAATTGATGCTTCTGTGTTTTATACAGGATGTTGAGAATTTTTATTTGTTTCTGTGTAGCAGTGAGAGCCTTGGGGCAGGTTACAAAAGAGCAAGTTGGCGTTTTCTTCCCACGTATTTTTAATCAAAGTGTTAGTGTTTGCATTTGCATTTGCATTGAGCTCAGGGATGCTGAATGCCAAAGGTGAGATTTTGAAAAACACTCTCTATTTTCCCTTTTTCAGATGGAAACAAGGGTGGGTGGTTGGAAGGCTGGATAAAGGCTGCTAGATGACTGAACTCAGAGACCCGGTGCAGCTCATCATCATTGCCATGGGCTCTAGTCTTCTTCCTCTCCTCCTGTGGCTTGTACCTCCATCCAGGGGTCCAGGAGAGCCAGTGAAGCCCAGGCGGGGAACTAGTGAGTGGGCTGGGAAGGATGGAGAAGGTCCCCAAAGGCTCAAATCACCTCTGGAGCTACCGGCATGCAGGAGAAATCAATATGAAACAGAGAACCTTCACAGCTCTGAGTGGGGTTTCCTGTGTTTTAAGTGTGTGGCCTACGGGCCTGCAGACCTCCAAAAGACAGGTCCTGTGTGGTTCTCTCAGCTGCAGCCCTGGCTCCTTGGACTGGACCTCAGTCCCGATCTCCACTGGCTGCGTGTGGTTCTGCTGAAGGGGATTTCTCCCAAATAATACCCAATACCCAGAACGTTGAAAGACTGCCAAGAGGGATGTTCTTTCTCTTGCCTTTTTTTTTCATCATAAGATTGGCATATCCCCCCAACCTTCTACCTCAGGCTGATTTTGAAAAAAAAAAAACAGTTCGGGAGCTCTACTTTTGACTCATTCTCCATCCTCAACTCGCCCGTTGTTTATTCCCCAACTAGTTTTTACATTTGACAAAGAGACAGTACGATCTTTATTTTCTCCTCCACTCTCTTGGCTTGCAGTTACTATGGTGAGCTGCAGACACGTGTCTGTTCAAACCACAAATACTGGCACACAAAGTATGAGCTTCTTTTCTTTTTTTCTCTCCATGATGTCTATTATTCAATTTCAGACTGTTTTTTAAAAAAACTGACTGAACAGCAAAGAGGGCTGAAGATCATAGAGCAGAGAGACCTTGTAGTGGAGATGGTAAAATGGCAAGTATCTCTCTTTAGCACTTCACATTTTCCACTCTATGAACTACTCTGAATGTGCTGTCATTACATCATACATTGCCTAAAATAGCCCGAGTCTGTCAGGGAAAGATGGTAACTCGGCTGATTTAGGATTACAGCAGTTAAAAAAAAAAAGGTGTTTCTTTAATTATAAAATGCCACTCATGCTTTGAATGACTACTCTCGCTATATAATTCTTATCTACATCACAGAGCTCTGTGTGTATATAAATGGACTGTATGCGCTTGGCCTTGAGTGTTTGAGCTGCGAGCAGCAGCAGCAGCAGCGTGCACCCACATCTCCCAAACTGCTGTCGTCGTCACAGTAATGCAGCGTGGTTGTTTCCATCCAGATGGGCACTGCTTCAGACAAAATGGCCGCCAATCTTTCCCTCTGCCAAAAAATGGCGAGTGCATCCCTGTTGTCTGCCATCTGTGCGTCAGTTAGCTTTTGTTGAATGCAAATCGGGGCTAATTGCATTTGCATAACCTCCAAACATCATGTCGTTGACGTGTGCCGATAATTGATCCTACGAAGGAGGCGCAGCGGCGAGCAAGCAGGAGTGAAGTGATGTTTTAAAGTGTGTTTCATGGCGTTTGTTTTTCTCTCGAGGTGCAAGTATTCGCACCCAGAAATGTGTTTGATAGGTGTTCAGTGCATGCGAGATCAACTGTCTAGACATACTGTGCCATATGGCGCATTTGCTTGCATGTGATTCCCTCGCATGCAAATGTGACACTGTACAAAAGATTAAGCTGGGGCTTTGTTTAATCAGATCGCGCTCTGTCACGCATGCACACTCGCAGTTTTTTTTTTTTTTTTTTTACACACAGACATACATAATGCACAGATGAAAGCATTAAGCAAACAGAGAGGCTCAGACACGCACACAGACTCTAATTAAGTAGGGATCCATAGGCCCAACAAACTCCAGACAGGCAGACCATAATAGTCTCATTTTCATGCACATGGGTGTCTGGTTACCATGGCACTGAGCAAATCATGGGGTGACTGATTTTGCTAGAAAAGAGCTGCACATGAAAAATATAAATAGGCCGTAGCACAAAAATTGCTGCCTGAAGACGGGCGGATTGTAGCTTTGAAGTATCGTATGAAAATGAGAGACGACTCAGCTTCACCTATTTGAGACTTTGGAACTGCACCTCTTAGAAAATGAAAAAATACTGAACATGTTTGATCCCGTAAACGTGCATAATAGCATTCAGAGGAGTGCCACGCAGCCGCTCTGTGTAAATGAATATGTCACGTTTCTGTATTACAGTACGGCACTGCGTCATTGTGTAGTCGTATCTGATCGAGCGGGTCTTGTTTTTCGGGGTTTGGGGGGGGTTGGCGTTAATTCAAGCAACAATGCAGCGCTCGCATTTGCATTTGCCCATCAAGGCAGCTGCTGTGCCGTACAGTTAGGTCTACTGTGGGCAGCAAAATGGCGGTCACGCAAATCATAGGGTCTGTCTGCTGGTCGTGGGAGCTGAGGAGGGGGAAAGGGAGGAGGCTTGGGGGTGGGTTGGTCGGGGGGGATATTTTGGGGTGTCTGGCTTGAGAGAGGGTTGCGGGGTCTAGACTGTGGGATGGGGGGGTCGCACAGGAGGGGAAGATGGAGTTGGGGCGGGGGTGTAAGTGGAGAGGTTATTATTTGATGAGGGGGGCGTCTGGTTTTAGGAGGAACCATTAATGAGAGACTGGAGGGTGGTGGGGGGGTTAGTTTGTCTGCATTTGTGCACATTTGTCTGCATCTCGGCCATTTGCATAGAGCGGCGAGGGCGCCCATATGCTGTGCGACGAGGCAAATTCAGTCACAGTCTTTTGCGCGCCTCTGAGGGTCTCCCTCGCATGATCACATGAGGAAAAAAAGCATTGCACCCGTCCACGTTTGATGGTCACATTATTTGTGGGAGAGCAGCAACGCACGCTCTAACCCGTTTCTCACAATAAGACGTAAACACTCCTACTATACTGGAGCCTCACGTTCGTTGCATCACTGTTTCTGTCCAGCCAATGTGGAGCTGCTTTCGGCCAATGACGAACAGTGAAGAGTCAGGAAGAGGAAAGAAAGGCGAGGTGAGTCATGAGTTTACCCTTGATGTGCTGGAGGAAAGAGAACAAGCAAAACAGAGAGAAGCAGAGAATAGTGGGAAGGGGAACGGCGACACGAGGGCAGCATTTTGTGACAGCGGAGTTCGATGGCGCAAGAATAAGCTGTTTATTAGTCACATACATGATCGCTGTGGAAAAAGGGGGGGCTTTGTGTGCCAGTGAGACTGATCAATTTGAGAGGGAAGAAGGAAAAAGGAAAGCTCTCCACCACCACCACCACCACCACCACCACTTCCCCACCCACATGCACTGAGCTGTGAAGACAGTGCATGAGGCCCACAAATGTCAGACAGTCAGACCCAGATACAATACTGATCTCCATAATTACCTGTATGAATACAGCCGTGTTTAAAGTGTGATTGTCCTCCGTGCAGGAGGTCTGAGCTCAGAGCGTGGGAATCTAAGGAGCACATATGCAGAACAGTCGGCTGCTGGCGAGACAGCCTCGGGAGCATGAATGCTGTCGTAGCAGGTGAAAGAGGACCCTAGAGTTCATGGGTCAAGGCCAGTGAAGGGTTTGTCTGGTTCGTGTGTGTGTGTGTGTAGGGCCTCTTTAGCTGTCGTCTGGGTCGTGCAAGATGCAAATGAAGTTTTGAGACTGTTTTGCCATCTATTATTAGCTCAGTGTGGTTATTCGGTGAAGACTGGGCGTAGACATGGACAAGAGCTCCTTCATCATCTTGTAGTCACAGCAGAGTAGCAGACAGGCAGATAGACAGGCCGCCTAAAGTCAGACCTCCCCTGCTGAAAGTGTGATTGTGTTTTCTGGAAGCCTTTTCTCTCCACATCTCTGCTCTCTGGGACATTTCTTCTCTGAGTGACATGTTAGTCTCAGGCTCTCCAGTGTGGTGCCTGTCTTTGTTTCTTGCTGACTGACTGCAGCTTTGTACCAAGACGTCACATTTCCATGATGAATGAAATCCAGAGTCCTCCAGTTTAGACCATTTATTCAGATGTTAGGTTTACACCATTTTGTTACAACTCTTGTAGCAAAATGGTAAACACTGGCGATACCCTATAGTACAAAAATTTAAACAGTAAGTCAGTATGATGTGTAAAGAATCTCAAGTTATCTTCTGTGTTCTTTAGTTATTGCCCTAAAAGTGGCAGCTGTTTGGAGAGTTTTCACGTAAAGGAAATGCTGGAATATTTTTCCTATTAAAGGTGCAGTGTTAAAAAAAAAATCTGCATGTCAGTCTTTTTTTTCTTTTTTTTTCTTTTTCAGATGTAGTTTCAACATTGAGGAGACTCTAATAAACACTTTAAACCTTCAAAAGAACTCATCCTGTCCTTAATTTCAAAATGTTCAAAAGTTTTGCTTATAATACAAATTTATTGTTGAGATGATTTAATGCAGTATTCAGGTTCACGTCATCTGACCTTTCCTTTGAGCTGATCATTCTGTAAAGTATTTTCTTTACATCCAAATCCTGGAATATCTTTTTTCTCCATTACTGTCAAAAACATACTTTTTAAAAGAGAGTGAAATATTTCCTTAATTAAAAGAACGTTGGCAGTGTCCAATGTCCAGAGATTTGGGGTTGTTACTCAAAAAGATAAATGTATTACACATTACTCGTTACTTTTCTTAAAAGTAATGCAGTGCATTGCTTAGTTACTCACCAGAGAAAGTAATTCATTACACTACTTATTACATAACTTTCTTATTACTCTGTGAAGTGACATTAAACGCACCTTAGGCACGGTCCCACAGGCCACCACAAGTCCCTATTCCAATGAGGACATACATAGGATAATTTGTGTGTGTGTGTGTTACCTGTTTAAGTTGTGGGACTGGGGTCGGCATACACTCAGCTTTAACATCACTCTGGGTTTTTTGCTAGTTTTGTGTTAGCATGCTGTCTGTGCGGATGCTTGCAAAGCGACAAAATTGTGCTGGCAATATAATGCAGTTGTTTCTGTCCTGGACACAGTTTGCACTTTAGCATCGTATTCTTGTCTTCTTGTGCAATAAAAATTATGTCCACATCTCCGTTCCTCAAAATTTGTAGACCGCGCCTCCATTTCCTCCTCCCGCAATCAGCTGATTGTCGCGGAAGTGGACAAGAAGAGGGAAAAAAAGCATGTTTGTTTAATTTTTTCTCTTACTAGATAACTGAAGAACCTTAGTAACGCAAGCCACGACATAATTGTAACTGTTATATAATTACTGAATTTAGCACAGTTACTTGTTACATTACTGCTTTACTGGAAAATGACGTGATTACAGTAACGCTTTATTTTGTATCACCTTACACCCAACATTGATCATACGTACATATTAGAATGCAAAATATGTATTAATCCAGATCATAATACTCCCGTATAAACACATACACTCACTGGCCACTTCATTAGGTACACCTGTTCAACTGCTCCTTAATTAATTATCTAATCAACTAGTCCCATGGCAGCAGATCAGTGCATTTAGGCATGACATTCCAAACATGACGAGCTGTTGAAGTTTAAACCAAGTATCAGAATGGAGAAGATGGTTGCTGGAGCCAGTGAGGGTCTGAATATTTCAGAAAACTGCTGATCTACTGGGATTTTCCAACAGAATGATCTCTAAGGTTTACAGAGAATGGTCTAAAAAGAGAAAATATCCAGTGAGTGGCAGTTCTCTGGGAGAAAATGCTTTTGTTGTACCTGTCGTTCAGGCTGGTTGTGGTTTGGGATTTGGTGCTATATAAATAAAATTGGCACTCCTAGTACCAACGGAGCATAGTTTAAACACCACAGCCTATCTGAGTGTACTTGCTGACGTGTCCATACCTTTGTGACCACAGTGTACCCATCTTATAATGGCTGCTTTCCAGCAGGATAATACACCATGTCACAAGGCTCAAACCATCTCAAAGTGGTTTCTTGAACATGACAGTGAGTTCACTGTACTCAAATGGTCTCCAAAGTCACCAGAGCTCAGTGCAATAGAACATCTTTAGCATTGCCTTTGTCTCACAGCATTAACGTCCATCTGATCCTGAGCACAGCAATACGTGCACATGTGTGTTGTTTTTGGTTGGCGTGATGCAGTGTGTGTAAAGGTGCATTACCTATGGTGTCCCTTTAAGGGAGATAGCATTACCTCATCAGGAGATGTGTAAAGGAAGGAAGTGAGTGAATGGGTGTAGGAGTGCAATGCTAACGCTCTCCATTCCTTTATGTTTGGGGGTCCAGGCTTCATTAGCTCTACAGAAAGGGACAGCTCCCTCCCAGTCCCCTCAATAGACCCATAGACCTGTCTCTGGCACAGGCTCTCGCTCAGTGGGGAGTGTGTGTGTGTGTGTGTGTGTGTGTGTGTGTGTGTGTGTGTGTGTGTGTGTGTGTGTGTGTGTGTGTGTGTGTGTAAATGCTGTAAATGTGTGTGTTTGCATGTGCTTTTCAGATCCATTGACACACCACTCATAGTTTCTCACTCATGCCTAAACGAAGCCTGGCACTGACACCTTTAAAGACTCTCTTGCTCTCTCTTTGTCCCTCACTCTCTTGTTCTCTCTCACATTATTCTCTGTTTCAAATTTTTTCTTTATTCCTCATTGCTGCTTACAGAACTGGACATTCAGTGAAGGACCATATGCTGTACAGCATTCGGCTTTACAAATTAATGCCTGCATAAGTTGCAACTTAGTATGTAGAATAAAAATGATGAATGATGAACTGAGCTCACAACAGTTAATTTTCTTTCCCTACATTTTTGTGCTAAAATTCCTTCATTACTTTTATTTATAGCACTGCGACTCTGTTGTAGTGTAGTCTTCCATATACCTGCATGTTCTGTCAAGGGACTCTGACTATTTAAGTTGTCTCCCTCTGGTTAAGGATTAGACTAAAATGCCCGCAGTCATTTGACTCACTATCTGGCTGGACCTTTGCTGCATGTCTGTCCCTGCTTCCTTTCCTTTATTTCCCTTTATATTAACAGTGGTCCAAAAAAAAAAACTACCCTAAAAAAGATGTACCTCTGTAGCTGACTAAATGTAATTCTAATTAGAGCAATTTTCTTGGTGACACTGTTTTATAAGGCTAGCTGGGTCAAGCACACAGGCCGATGTGATGCACTTTGTGAAAAGGCTTTGAATAAAAATCTGGAAGCACAGAAATGCAGTGATTTCCCTCTACAGTTGCCTCTGCATGTCTAATATTCCCATCAGGCAATGTGCGTAGGCAGCTATTCGGGGTCCTTGCCTAGTGAGAGCCAAGAGACATATATATATATATATATATATATATATATATATATATATATATATATATATATATATATATATATATATATATATATATATATATATATCTGTGTGTGTGTTTGTCAGAGATGATTAGCATGGGCAGCTGCCATTGCTTCTTCTCTTCATTGTTGCAGTGCTGCATTAGTGAGCGTGCATTAGAGTGTCTGTGATACACACATGTACACACACTCAGGTGACATAAAGAAAGAAAACAGGGAAAGAAACACGTCTTTTAATTTGAGACACCTTTGGGCCCACATCATTCATTGGCTCAGCAAAATGAGGCAGTAGAGATTAAGGCTTGGCGTGGATGTTCAGCATACCTGCTGGTGATTAGTTATTCTTTAAATATTAATTTCTGGTGGACTTCGGGTCATATCTCTGGTGTTTCAAAACTCAAGCAAAAGTAGAGTGAGGAAAACTTTGTTATACCTGGGGAGAAATGCAAGCTTTTACTCAGAAATAGAAGCCTTAATAGTGAGAGCGCGAGAGGAGGAGTGAGAGTACGACACTGCACTGGCCTGGTTTGTGGTTCCAGAGGGATAGAGACACGTTTGCATTTCCCTGCAAAGTGCAACAGGATGAGCCTTTTTCACACACACACACAAAAATATATACACATACACACACACACACACACACACATACACATGAAACATACACGCCTTGTTCCCTCCATCTAAGTGAACCAGGACAAAATTTTTGCAGCTTTGTTGTCGAGGCAGCAGGAAACTTATTGCCCTAGATTTAAAGCAAACCTCCTGCACACATGCAGCAGTTAACCGTTAACACACATCACACAAATTGAACTCAAAACTGTCTTCATCACAGCGGCATTGCTCCTTTTTTGCCACCACTTCTTAATTATGAGCAGCATGCCCGATGCTCAGGAAAGTTCATGTGTGCATATACGTGTACTCACACATAACAGACAGCCTGACCTCTGACCTCTAGCCCACTGTGAATCTTTCATTCCCATAGGCTGAGGCTACACACACCCGTACTCGCACACACTCTATTGGCTCTATTGGGTTAGCTGTCGCTCGGCCACCCATTCAGGGCTCAGTCACGGCCACTTAGAGCGCAGCAGACTCAGGGATTCAGACGAGCTGTGATCCAATGACATGTATTTATAATGAGGGGGCTGCAGGGACGTCTTTGTTGGATGGACACAATGTCAGCATTAAGGTGTGTGTGTGTGTGTGTGTGTGTGTGTGTGTGCGTTGGGGGAGGTGGAGTTGAGTATAGAAGGCAGGGAACTGAAGGGAGAGAGTCCAGTTGACACCTACCCACACATACACCCTCCTCATATAAATTCAGGCTTTTTCTCTATTTCTGCCCCTCTTACTTTATCCACTCTGTCACACACACTCTCTCTCTCTCTCTTTCTCTTTCTCTGTGGAAAAAGATTTACCTATTTGTATCCTAACATAATGTTGCTGCATCATTTTAAGGGTCGCAGTAGCATCATTAAGCTTTTACCTCAGTGGTTCTCGTTTTTTTTTTTTGGACAACCTCAAATCAGAAGCTGAAAAACATTCACACACACACACTGCACTTTTTTTTCTTTTTTTTTTTTTTTTTTACCAATTACTAATAATAGAAAATATCAAGGTTGAGTTTTAGTCAGATAAAAGTCAGGCCTCCTGTGGTCACTCCAGCTTCTCTACAGTTTGAGACCCACTGCTCCACCTTCAACACTGAATACATGTGCTGAAATAGGAATGCAGTTATTTTCCTGTGTGTGTGTTGTGTGTGTGTGTGTGTGTGTGTGTGTGTGTGTGTGGTTAGTGGAGACAGGACTGTAGGCTCCCCTCTGCATATATTAACTGGTTGTTGGGACAGCGTGGGCAGGAGAAGAGCCCTGGAGAGCCCTACAGGCTCACGAAGGCCCCTCAATTGCCCAGTGTCTGAAGCCCTGCATCTACCCAGGGACTGTGGTCTAGCTCTGATCGCTTCAGTCATGACTACCCTCTCCCTCCTTCTCTTCACAACCCACGCACACCTTGATTTTTGTACTGCCCCATCAATCTGTGCTGAAGCAAGACACTAGCATTTCAAATCTATCAGATCTTAAGTGATTTTCAGTTTTACAGAAAAGGTTTTTGTTGAATAATTTAACTTTATGAAGCTGGTTGGTCTCCTTTTTTGATTCATGGTCATGATTAAAGTTTGGACAAATTTGAATGAATTCCCTTGACTCTGCTTGTCAGTTTCTTATGTTCAGCCATGACAGTGCAAAAATCAGACGCGAGTATGTGCATGTGTGTCTGTGCGCGTCTGCGTATAGTATAATTGTGGGGTTCCCTGTTAATGCTATGCCCTCTTGATGCTCCAGACTTCAGGGGTCAAAGGTGAAGGAGTGCAGACTCGAACACAGACAGATATTAGTAGTCATGAGGAGGGAGTCTCCTCCGTGTCTCCACCCACTCCAGTCACACCCCGCCCTGTTTTCTTTCGTTTCCTTTTTCTTTAAAATGTAGTCCAAATTTGCCTCGACCCTGGCTGTGAGAAATATGACAATTTCACCATCTTTTTATTCTACAGCCAATTTTTGCCTCTAATTTCCTCTGTCTTTTTGTCCTCTTGCAGATTGATGGCACAGGGGAAATCTGGCTGCGTCTGGCTCAAAGGCCGAGCTTGTTTATCCACATTTGTTGTTTTTCTGCTGTACAATCAAACCCTCTGATACAAAGGTTTTGCTGTAAAGGGATTAACCCTTTGACATTTAAAGACACCTTAAAAAAATGTAATTTCATTGTGCCTTAAGATGTATTTTATTGCCAACTTTGGTTGAATAAATAAATATATTTAAATATATCTTTATTTATTGGGAGTCTTGTGTTTTGTTTTGCTATATAATGAGGGCATTTGCGTGTCCATTTTTACACTGCTTGCCTACTGCTGTATTTGATGCTGGTCATGGGATGAGTAAGGAGAAGAATTTCCACTGACAGATCACACCGCACCAGTTTTACAGTAAAGAGTTTGCGTGTCTAATGCATATATTATGTATAAATTTGTGGTCAATAAAATAACCTTGATTTTAACATTTATTTCCATTGTTTATTAGTTTTCATTCTGAATGTGCATTTCTCTAAAATATCTAATAAGTTTAATTTTGTCGTGATGCTGTCAAACGTTTGGTTAAAGATCAAAATCAATGAATCTGTTTTTAACATTCAGTTTACCTCATTTTCTTCCATTTATTTCATTCATTAACGTAGATCAAGCACACTTTCAGCTACTTAAAACAACACTACCTTCAACTGTTTGTTAAATAAAGAAATAAGCAATAGAAAAAAGTAACACACTCACATTTTTCACTATAGATCGTGCTCTTGCCTTTCTGACTTCTTTTGGTAAGTGTGGAAGTTTTTTTTAATATGGCTTGTCTGATGTTGTCAGTTTTGGTGCAGTGGACTAAACAGATTTTTTTTTTTAAATAACTGTCAATTATTGGGTAGGCCCACATCAGCTACCTGAGCTACTGTACTCCCACACTGCCATATAAGGCCGGCCCTATTCATACCTTTTTTAATGCAGATTTTTTTTTTCTTCTCAGCACATTCAGGCCTGCTCCAAACTGTCCACAGACTCAGAGCACAGTAGGTCTGGAGGGTTGAACTCTTTGAGTTTTAAACAAATCAGCTTAAAAAAAAAAACAAAAAAAAGAAAGAAAGAAAGAAAAGAAAAGAAAAATAATTAAACAAGAAGTGAAAAAAATGATGACTGGGTTTTAAAGTTTTTAGCTAAATATCTCTGGCATGGTTAAAAACCTTTAGCTGTACTTATGCCAACATATAAACAACAGTCTTCTTTTAATAATGTTCACCAGAAAAGCAGGTGTATTTTTTTTAATCAAGCACATGGAGGCTAACGTTATATTTTAAATCGGTTTTTATTTAAATCGTAGTAAAGTTTAAAAAGAAAACTGAGCTATTTAGAGGGGCAAAAGGACAGTGGAAGAAATGGTTCTTTTACTGCCTTTAGTTCAGAGAATGAAGCAACGAGAGAGACAGAAAGAGACTGCGGAGCCGCCATCATCTGAATGAATGCAAATTGGCTCTGCCTCCATCCGGCATCATGCCAAGTATCTATAGCAACCACATCCTCTGACAGCCTCCATCCATCCCTCCCTCCTTCGCTCTCTCGGCCTAATTAGTCCTCTATCTTCCCTATAGCTCTTTTCTTCTGCTCCTTTTTCTCTCACATTCCCAAAAATCTCTGCAAAAAGGAGTATGGACCGAGCTTCCAGCCCGGTTTACAAGCAGAACCCTTTTTTGTTTTTGTTTTTACCTATTTCATGAAAATGCACAAGAACACAAACACCAAATAAACTCAACCTTAAATAAAATAGGTCATTTCTTTCTACAGACCTTAATGCCTTTAACACTACCCTCAGAGATGATCAGTACTTCAATAATTGCATTAGTTCTGTTCTCGGTGTTGCTGCGTTCACGGTCAAGTTCAAATCGGCAGCGGGGCCTCGGGCGAAGCAGCAGCTCTATCTGACCCAGCTCACCCTCTGCCTTCAGCCCAAAGAGCCGGGCTGCACCGCCCCTCGCTGACCGGTGTGTGTTACTGCAGCAGAAGGCGCTCACCCATTCACGGGGACGGAGCGTCCTTCAGCGGTGATTATATGTCATTACATGGTAAACTGAGATGAAAAGATCCATAAACATTTGGTCAACAACATAATTTTTGTGTTGTTGCCTCTGTTCACCACCACCGTGGATTTTAAAACATAAAGATTTCTGATAAGTTTAATTAATTATCTCTTATTAATAAGGTAAACACATCGAATCATTTTGATAAAGGCCTAAATTCCTTTCTGTCATGAAAAATGCATAAATAATTTTGAAAATATCTGGGGAGTGATTATTGGTCTTGGAGGATACATAAATTATATACGCTGCTCAGAACAATTAATGGAGCACTTGTAATCAGAGTATGAGCATCAAGTCAATTAAACTTCTGGGATATTGATCTGGTCAGTTAAGTAGCAGAGGGGGTTGTTAATCAGTTTCAGGGTGTCTTTCAGGCCACTGACATTTTCCCCTCCTCATCTTTTCTGACTGTTTTTCCACTAGTTTTGGATTTGGTTAGCTTCAGTGTCACTACTGGTAGCATGAGGCGATATCTGTACCCTACAGATGTTGCACATGTAATCCAACTCCTCCAGGATGGCACATCAATAGCTGCTATTGCCAGAATGTTTGCTGTGTCTCCTGGCACAGTCTCAAGAGCATGGAGGAGATTCCAGAAGGCAGTAAGTTACTGTAGGAGAGCTGGACAGGGAGGTAGAAGGTCCTTACACCATCAGTAGGACCTGTATTTGCTCCTTTGTGCAATGAGGAAGAGGATGGGCACTACCAGAGACCAACAAAATTACCTCCAGCAGGCCTCTGGTGTGAATGTGTCTAACCAAACAATCAGCTCAGACTTACCGAGGGCCTGATGTCCTCTAGTGGGCCCTGTCCTCACCACCCAGCACTGTGGAGCCCGACTGGCATTTGCCACAGAATACCCGAATTGGCAGGTCCACCACTGGCACTCTGTGTTTTTCACAGATGAGAGCAGGTTCACCCTGAACACATGTGACATACGTGAAAAGGTCTGGAGAAGCTGTGGAGAACATTATGCTGCCTATTACATCGTTCAGCATGACCAATTTGGTGTTGGGTCAGTGATGGTGTGGTGAGGCATATCCATATTGGGACACACAGACCTCTACAGGCTAGGCAATGGCACCTTGACTGTCGTTAGCTATCGGGATGAAATCCTTGGGCCTACTGTCAGACCCTACACTGGTGCAGTGGGTCCTGGATTCTTAGAGGTGCACAGCAATGCCTGGCCTCATGTGGCCAGAATTCAGCCCTCTGTAGGTTGATGATTCTAATTCCCATCAAATAAAGTGACATTATTTCTTTCCTAACACATTACCCAGTCCATATCAGTATAGATATCCAGCATGATTTTTCCCCCATTAAGATTTCATGTCTTTTCAAAGTGTTCCTTTTAATTTTTTTGGAGCAGTGTATTTTTAAGAATGGGTTAGGTTGGTTTTCAGAATATCTCCACCTCTTCCTGAAAGGCCAGAAATTTTGGAAATAGTTTTAATTTTCCGTGTTTGTGCAGTGCAGGTTTCAGGTGTGCATGATGCCGATTCAGGTATAGCCTTTAAATTCAGATTTCACGTTTTATAACTGCACAGACATCATGCTGACCAGCAAAGAGGAAATATTCAAAAGAAACAACAATGATCAAAACTCAGTTTGGAGGAAAAAAGTGTTTAATATAAATCCAAACAACACAGCAAGCACAAAAATACATTAGTCAGGGATATTAAAACCAAAACTAATAATCACAAATCAATATGTTATCAACATCCAGTTTTATCTGAGAACTCTGATATTACAGACGCACCATCATCATCACTACAGACCGGACACAGGTTGCAGTTATCAGTACCTATGTTGACATTCAGTTGGCACAAAGCACTAGAATTTACCACACAGCTGTTGATTCACAGCTGGACCCAAACTAAAAAAAACACAAGATGATCCGTTGTAACACACAAAGTAGTTGCAAGTCTGCACATGCATGAGTTAAAACAATTACATTTGATTTTACAAGAGGAAACAAAAATCACTTGAACCAGAGTAAGTTGTTATAGTGTTTCAGTATTTCTTCTTGTTAAGCCCCTGTCGTGTTCTCATCAAGGATCATTCTGTGTTGTAACAAAAACAAAACAGACAACTTTTTGGCATTCAATGATTGTCTGGAAATGTTCTAAAGCCGTATAGGCTCTGCGTGTTATAGTCCTCTGCTGGTAGATCAGTAGGGAGATCATAATAATACAACTGCTGTTTTCTAATTGAAATCAGGCTATGGGGGGGGGGGCAGTAAATGTGCTTTTTTTTTTTTCCTTTCTTTTTTTAACTCTGCCTACATTACTTTAAATAAGTCCTAAATGTATTGGAATGAATTGGGAACTGAGAATCACCTTTGATGGTGATATACTCTGCAAGGCAGTCTAAGTTTTACAAAATTCACATACAAAAACTGGACCTGAAGGAATACATTCAGTCACTGAGGTCTAACAATACCTAAACTTCAAACCATCTGCTGCTTCTTGCTGAAAACACTGAGACTGAAGCAAGGCTAGAAAATGGAAGCAACCTTCAGAAGGGTTAGTAGAAGTAGCTCAGTCATAGTAAAAACATTACTATCCTTTGCTAGGCACTTAAGAGTAAGGAACTACCCTTCATTCAGGTTAAACTTAATGTATTCTTTCACATGTGCCGGCTACAGACCAAGTTGTCACTGATCTAAGCTTCCCTCCTGCTACTTAAGGCAAGAAGTAAAGACAACTGATGTTAAGACTTTACACACATCCGACCACAGCTGACAGAGCTGGAGATATGCCACAAACCTTCCTCACCTACAGAGGTCACCCAGCCTACCGGCCTGAGTGCATCAAGGGTTTCTGCTTTCTGATGTCAACCTATCAAGTTAGATTCAGGTCACCCGAATGCTACATTTATTTCCATGAGCTGACAAAGATGATGAAAAAATGATTCCCAGAGAAGGCAGGACACAGAAATGTAGAGATTTGACCAAACAGGTCCACCATTGTAAAACTCACTAGATAAAAGGTATCAAATAGAGCCCAACCTATGCAGGATTTTTAAGACTGACACCGATATTTGGCGATTTAAAAATCTGACATATAGGCAGATATTTTTTTCTATCTGAGACAAACATAAAAACATTTGTTATTTATGCAGTTCTTTATGAATCCTTGCTAAGCAGCATTGAGTGTAATGCAATCCAAATTAACATGTTACCGTAATCACATTACATTTTTCAGCAACACAGTTACTGTACTAAATTCGGTAATCACAATTACAAAGGCTCTTCGGTTATTTGCACAATAAATGAGGAGAAAGAGGAAAAAAACATGCCTTTTTCCTCCTGCGCACTTACGCTACAATCAACTGACTTCAGTTCGTGTGCAGTGAGGAGGAAAACTGGTCTACAAGCTTTGAGGAGTGGAGATATTAACATTGCTTTTATTTTTATTGCATAAAAGGAAAAGAGCGCAATGGTAAAGTGCAAACTGTACCCAGGACAGAAACAACTGCATTATACTGCTAATAATCAACTTCAGCTCTCTGTAAACATCTGCACAGACAGCATGCTCACAAAGCTAGCAAAGAACTCATACAAACACTAACAAGACCTATGGTATGTATGCACTCATTAGGATTAGGATCTGAGTCGGCATGTGGGAAGGATGCCTAAGGTTTGTTAACTGCAGAGTTATCATAGTTTCACTTTCTAATTAGTTTTTATTTTGTTTTGACTTTATTTTTAATTCAGTTTAATTCAAACCCCAGAGTGGGTTTGGTTCCATTTAGCTTTTATTATTAGATAATGATTAGTTTTACTTTAGCTCTTATTAGTTTCAGTGTTTTTTCCCCAAAAGTCTAGTTTTTATGTTTATTTTAGTTAACTGTTAAATGTTTTTCCTCAGATCTCAGTTAGCTCGACTGTTCGAAGAAAAAGTCTAGCTATTGTCAGAGCCTTGCTGGCGGCAACGATTTTACAAAAACGTCAGCCATAAATCAAGAAAGTTGTGACCTAGGATCTTCAAATTCACACCATAGATGCATTCACTAAAGATCTTGGACTAGTTCAAATCTTGGTAACCTTCACCAGAAGGTAAAGGTCAGAGGGCAAGTTTTCTGAAAATCTTGTGAATGCTATAACTCCAGAACAATCTCACCTAGGATCTTCAAATTCACACCATAGATGCACATTGTTCAAACTAGACTCATCAAACTTCACACACTTGTTCAATGACTTTACTATAAACAGCACTCAAACACACACACACACTCATGCCCTCCCTAAGTTAACTGGTAATTATGTGACAATGCATTTCAGGTCATGAGACACCACTTTGTGCTCTCTGCACTGTCAATTTTAGCCAAGGTTATTCATTTAAAATAAAACCAAATTTACAGCAAACTCTGGTGTTGATCTCCACTTTATGCTGATGCTGTTGAGCCTGGTTGTAACATGTACTGCATTACCTTTCAGAAAGGTAATTAGTAATGTGTAACACCCCAACACTGTTACTACAATAAAATGGCAATGCAGTTTAAAAACAACCTTGTTCTATTGTTACAAGAAGTCACATATTACTTGTTTATGCTCTGCCCAACTCTGATTGGAACAGCTGGTAGGTGGGATCTGTGGCGTTACAAACCACGCCCTCTGGTGGCTAAACTATGTAACATGAACGCTCATAACAAGGGTGTTTCTCCATCATTTTTTTTATCAAGTTAAAACACTTTCCAAATTCTAAAAGCTTCTTTTAGTAGTTAATAGTTTAGTAGTTTAGTAGTTAATCATTATTTGGTGAGGTTATCTATTGGTCTAAGATTAGAATATTACTATGGGAACTGTCATCAGTTTTGTGGTGATTAATCCTCACATTTGATTGAATAATCAATAAAAACAATCATTTGTAAGGTCCTAGTAGATACTTAAAAATACAAATCTAAACTCATTGCTGAGTTTCAATCATAAGCCTTGCTCCTTTTTCCTGGTTCAGATGGCACCTCATGCCCTCTGCTCCACTTGGCTCTGCCCTGCCTCAGTATGTATGGTCTAAGTATAGAAACCACTGGCATTCTTCAGCCTGCATCAATACTGTCAAAATGTTAATCTGCATCGCCCAAACAAGCTCAAGTCCTATTTGCTGCCACAACTCTACAGTAACAATCAATATGTGACAATTAGACAAACGTGATTATGTGCTGAGGTAACGTGTAATACTGAAAACTAAATTATGTCTGTAACAATCTCTTCACCATTTGTTTGCATATTTCCAGTCAGGTTAGCAAATAATGTTAAAACATTACACTGAGTCCTCCCTAACCAGGAGATTTAAAGTCATTCTAGCGACCTGTCACAGTCTACACTAGTGTCATGTCATGTTTTTAAAAAAACAAAAACAGGCGTGAATGGCAGCAGAGAGATGGACCGTGCAGCTGTCATATTGGCAGCAAAATGGAAGACAACATTTGTATACTGTGTGTGCTCCGTGTGTGTCCAACATCAGCGACACATTTGAAGGTGGATCTTAAAAATGCTTCTCAATATACTGTATTTTAAAAAACCACAACAGATAAATTAGACATTTAAAGCAACACCCCCCTCACACTGTGTCAGCAACAATGAGACATTGTAATCTTCACAAAGAGGGGTGTTTATATGATTTAGGTGTTCCTTCTAAACTCAGAATATCAGTGTATAACATGTCACATTTGGGGGATTACCTGTCAAATTGATGTGCGTTACTTAGGACTGCGGGCCAATAAGCACATTTCCACTAAAAATGAGATGTTCTTTAGTCCCAGGAACTTTTCCCCAAGAAACTACAAGGTTCCCCTACACGCCACTTGTCTGCGTTTCCACAATGAACTGAAAACTCATCAAAACTAGGCAAATTAGTTCACTGTCAGTGTCAGAGTTTATCAGGAAAAAAATAACTTTTTTTTTTTTTTTTAAATGGTGATCAAAATACAAACTAAGTACTTAACCAGTTAGATATATTCAGAGGTGCAAGCCCCACCCCTAAATGTTCCAAAACATTTTAAGTCCCAAAGTTGGGGACAACTCTTAGGGTAAAATAATTTCCCCAGAATTTAGACTGTGGTCACTGTGGTGGAAACAAATCAAGTTTGTCAAAGGGTTCCTAGTTCCTGGGGGAAATCGTTCCAGCAGTGGAAAGGCCCTAATAGCTATTTGAGCTGGAGTAACATTTGTATTTATACTTCAGATATCAATCTTTCAAAAGCCCATGACATGATTACAGTGAAAACAAACAAAATATCATGGGCACTCGTAATTCTTCGAGAGTGTTGGCACTGCCATGAAATAAAGCTAAACAACTAATAAAATTGTGAGTTCAATCTTCAGGAATGCCACTGAGAAACACTGGACTCTGAGCTTTTAATAGTTTCAAATCAAACCATCTTATAGCGGTTATAATGCTGCTGTGAACACACACCTAAACATCCTACCTACACCATGAATGGCAAATAATCTGCACTAGTTCAGTTAATAACCTTTGGTATATTTTCTTAAAACAAATTTCCTTAAAACAAAACTTCACAATTTCATATCTTTGTCTTATTAAATGAATGCATCTTAAAAAAATTCATGGCAGATGAGTGGAAACCAGCATTGCATTGGAACGTGACAGATTTAAGTTGGTAAATATGGCAGCTGGGAGACTGCAGTGTGTGTGTGAACCTTTTAACTTTGAATTCCAAGTATACTGAGAGGCCTGGTTCACAAAGGTAGGACCATTACAGTTCATGTTTACACACATAAACCTATTGATCATATTGCACTTAGATGTACATGACAACAAGGCGTACTACCCAACTTACCTCTGTCACACACAGACAAAGCAAGATAATAAATCATTATTACCCATGCATCCTGAGCCACTGTGCTTGTTGCCTCTATCCAGCAATACACATTTTTCCCTCTCACTTCCTCCTCTTTGTCTCACCTCAGTGGGCTTACAGGGATCTCCTCAACCCTCTACTCCCGTTTTCCACTCTCTGTGTCATTATTATCGAGCAGTATAACCCATTTGATGAAGCTTCTTTAGGAGAATCTGAGTAAGGTCAAAGGTAGTGAAGCTAATCCCCACCGCAATAGGCCCTTTGACCCAATTCATACTGAGACCTTTGTAGAGTCCACGGATAACCCCTTCCTCAGACACAATCTCCCTCATGGTGCCCAGGATGGTGCGGTACGTGTGACCTGTGACACCCGCAGTCTGCATGCGCCGTCGTACTACATCCAGAGGGTAAGACGCCGACTGGCCGATAAGACCTGCACAGGCTCCAAAAGCCAGACGTTCATATGAGTAGGGCTGCAGGCGGCCGCTGTGCTCTGCATGGAAGAGAACCATGTGAGGTTTAAGTACTGAACCTGAACAGTAGGTGTGTGAACACAAGGAAAGACAGGGGACAAGCCCAATGCACAGATAAACATGCGGCTGTTCAATACCTGCATGTAACTTCTTCAGTGTCTCATAGGTAAAGAAGCTGAGACCAGCATAGGGGACGACACCAAGTATGGTGGGAGTAAAGCCTCGATACAGTGTTTTCATTCCCTCTTCTCGAGAGATCCGTACAAACACATGTAGAATGTTACTGTACCTAAAACACAGACACAAAAAATAAATAAAACTGTGTTTTAGTTAAAGATGGATTAGAAAACTATATTCTAAAACTTGCGAAGTAGGGAAAAAAAACAAAGGGGTGTCATCATTCAGAAGAAAAAAAAATGTTGCTCTTCACATCTCAGCTCATAGAGGTTGACTGAATCTGCACCAGTGTGCAGCAAAAGTCCATTAGAGGAAAGAGGATCACAAAACATTGTTTGAGTAATATTTTCTGTATTTTGGTTGCACCACCAACTGTTTTTCTTCTAACAAATTTAATACCACATTTCAAGTATTCAGTGTTGATATTAACAATTAAAACTGTCCAGACCAAACCTCACTGACAAACTATCATTGCTAGCAGATCTGAGATTTTGAGATTTAAAAAAAATCTGCCAATAAGTCAAAAACTAGATATAGTTCATATCCACGATAAGCCAAATGTTTTTAGAGTCACTGGTCACTTCATTAGGTACACCTGTATAACTGCTGGATAACCCAAATATCTAACCAGACAATTGCAAGGTAGCAACTCAGTGCATTCAGGTACATACACATGGTCAAGACAACCTGCTGAAGTTCAAACTGAAAGTCAGAATGGTGAAGAAAGGGGATTTAAGTGACTCTGAATGTGACATGCTTGTTGGTGCCAGATAGGCAGCTTTAAGTATTTCAGAAACTGCTGATCTGCTGGGATTTCCCACACAACCATCTCTAGAGTTTACAGAAAATAGTCTGAAAAAGAGAAAATGCCTTGTTGATATCAGAGGTCTGAGGAGAATGGCTACACTGCTTGGAGCTGGTAGGAAGACAACAGTAACACAAATATCAACTTGCTACAACCAAGGTAAACAGAATAGCTTCTCAGGAGGCAGCAGAAGACCACATTCGGTGGCACTCCTGTCAACTCAGAACAAGGAACTGGGGTTTTGATTCGCACGGGTTTACCAAAAATGAACAACAGAAAATAAGAAAAATGTTCTATTGTCAATTTCTGCTGTAATATTTGGATGGTAGGGTCAGAATTTGGAATAAGTATAGATCCAAACTGCTGATGGTGGTGTAATGATGTGGGAGGTATTTTCTCGGCACACTTTGGGCCATTTAGTACCAAAAGAGCATTGTTTAAATGCCGCAGCCTACCCAAGTGTTGTTGCTTACCATCATCCATTTATGATCACAGTGTACTCATCTTATGATGGCAGCTTCCATCAAGATAACACACATGCCACAAAGCTTAAATCATCTTTAACTGGTTTCTTGAACATCACAATCAGTTCGCTGTACTCAAACGGCCCCCACGGTCAACAGATCTCAATATAAAAGAGCACTCTTGGAATGTGGTGGAACGGTAGAGTCACATCATGGATGTGCAGCTGCCAAATCTGCAGCAAACGTGTGATGCTATCATGTCAATATTCACCAAAATCTCTGAGGAATGTTTCCAGCACCTTGTTGAATATCACGAAGAATTAAGACAAATGTAAAGACAAAAGAGGGTCCAAACCTGCACAGTTAACCATTTATAAGCACCTAAAAGTGGCCTTACATTTCCTTTGGCGTAACGGCCATCCTCGCTCGCACCATGTCAAGAGGATATGTCAGCATGGCGGCAGTGGTACCAGCTAAAGACCCGGCCAGCAACCTCGGGACTGGAGGCAGCGTTCTGCAACAAAATTAAGCAAATGCCAGTCAGCTTTTCAGCATTTTAATTTCTTGACACAAGTAAGAAACTCATAAACAAGCAAAACACTAGAAAAACAAAAATAAAACAGATACCTACTTTCCCTGAAAGCCATAGTAACCTCCCAGCAGCCTCTTGTACTGCTCATGTGCACAAAACTGGATGGCAGCGTACGGGATGACTCGCACCATGGTGGCAGAGTTCCCCCTCCACAAACTTAAGAAGCCCTCCTTCAGGTAGGTGCGGTAGATCAACCTGTAAGCTTCCTGTAATCCAGTGTGCACAAACAAACACACACTTGCTTACTTTGAAATAATTACAAATTTTTAACTTGACATGAACATGACGCACAAATGTGTGTACCAGGTTTATTTTTGCTGAAAATACAGTAAAATATGTGGTTTTTATTAAGTGCAATAGATAAAACCTTATAAATAAGAAATATGGAATGCTCATGCTCAAACATACCTTGGCAGAGAATCTTGCTGAAGACACTGAAAAACAAAATATATGAACCATATAAAACTGCAGTGTCCAGTTATTTTTTAGTAATATCAGTAACTGATTTTCTTGGATTAACACAGCAGTACAACCTAAATATAATCTCATATTAATACATGCCCTTTATTCAGATCACTTATAAACTAAAACTCTTAAGTCAGCAGGCAGCCAACTTGCCTTGGAAGATGATTTTAGTTCTATCCAATGGGGCGACGGCCGTCTTGGCTACAGCTCCGGCTAAAGCCCCTGAGAAGAGCGAGTTGAGCACAGACCGAGTGTGCTTCATCCCCTGCACAGCAAAAGAATTATATTTTAGGGTCACACAGTGAATCCTGCACATTTGCAACTTGTTGTGTTTGATATACTGTTGATCCTTAAGCCAGAGTTACAGCAGGATAACAGATGACTAACCAGCTAACAAAACCTCACAAACAGGAGCAGATATGATTAAATCAACCAGATGGGTCATGAAGCTCAGTTCAGGAATTTCACACTCAACTAACAGAATGAGGGACATCTAGTGCGCAGTACACAGATGAAATGAAGGCACTAAAATAAGTATTACAGTGCCATAATAATTATAATTCGCAAATATACCATTTACCACATTTTATAGTAATTTGAGCAAATTACTTGACAGGACACAATCACAGAAACAAAAGGACAACTGTGGTGGAATGAATAAAACCATGTCGAAAAAAATAAAATAAACAAAACTGCTCACTACTGCGTAGCTCACTTCTGACTGACTGGAGGAAGGCAGCGGCAGCACTTCTCCCTGTTTGAGTGATGCCCGTTGTTCCTGGATTCCACTCCCCATCCCTGAGGATTATGCACCGAGCATGCTCATGAACTTCGCAACAGTGGTGCTGGTGGGGAGTATGGTAGGCTAGGAGCTACAGGAGAGAGGGAAAAAAAGGAAAACAAATACAGAGGTCAGTTTTATGCCAGCCAAAATACTTTTTGGCTAAGCTTTCCCCCTTACTGCAAGGCAGTGGTTTTCTTTTTTTTCTGGTATGCTTCACTTCAGAAGTTGAAAAATGTTCACACCCCACACTGCACAATTTTTACTGAATCAGAAACAAAAAGAATCTGAGGTCAGCAAAATCAGCCACTCTTTATTGTTTATTTTACAATACATTCTTTCAACTTAGTTTACTGCTTTCTTTCTTATATGGCTACAGCATGAAGCTGGCTATCTGTAAATAAGAAACTGGAGATACAATACACACTAGTGTGACTGCCTATCTCAAGAATAGCACACTCACTCTGAACCAACCACCTCATTCATGAAAGCTGCATACAGACACTGAGCTAAGTAGAACTACAATAGATCACTCCTGAAGGACAGTGCTGAGGACTTGTAGGTGAAAGGTGTCTGAACAACACACGCACTGTTGTAGCCCCTCCCTTGCTGGAAAGAAGTTTGCAGTCTAACCACAACTTTGAACATTCAGGACAATCCTGGCCATCTAGTCAATAAATAAATAAGCAACGACCTTTAGAAGGCAAACATTATTTAGAGTGAACTCACTGGTTTTTAACAACAGGGGTATTTGCATGCTTTTAAATGAGCTAATCATTTCACCACACAGATCACATATTCATGTAATCTTCAACCCATCCACTAACAAGTCCGAAGTTAATAAAAGTATGTCAACCTCAGCTGCATGTAAATTAGTAATTAATCCAGTCTAGACAAAAGCAACAACTTACACAGATTCAGAAGTAAAAATGCAAATGATAGCAACTGGTTTCTATGCTCTACATTTTTTTCCTTGTGTTTTTACTTATTGTTTTTTTTTGTTGTTTCCTTATGGTCAGATGCACTGATAGCTCATCAGTATGATAAGCTGATATTTGCCTATGACTGGGCCTAATGTTGATTTGTTGTGTGTGTGTATGCATATATGTGTCTGCATGTATGTGTAATTGTACGCTAATTCTCCAAGTGTGATAAGCTGCTGATGCACCGTAAAAGTTTTTTTTTCTATAACCAACCTGTTTACCTTGGGGGGGGGGTAATGTAAGCAATAAAAGTAAACAAAATAATATATAACAGGTATGGTCAGGGGATGATCTGGCCTTTCTAGATATACATACAGGCTTCTAAAGTACAGGATTTATGGATGCTGTATATTTGTTAAAATATTAACACAAAAAGCCCCTAAAAACACCAGAGTTCAAGGAGAAACAGTGAGGAAAAAAAAGCAAACAAAGATGGAGAAACACAACCATGAGACTGAAAGAACAGGGCCTGCTCAAAAGCTGGGTAGTCATGGGCAACTGATATTGGCATTGGCACAACTGGTCTTGGACAGCTTGTGTATCTCTCACTCCTCCCTACAGCTTCTTTCCCCGTGCGTATGATTTTACAGTTTCTCGTTCCTGCCCTGCTATGTCTTATTTGTGTGCTTCAAGCTTCATTACTCTACAATACAGGACACCATTCCCATGCTACAGTATATGCAGCAATGGAGCTCTTATAGACAGTGTGTTATCCACAATGGGTGGTGTACAAGTGTACAAAGTGAGCGGCAAAATATGATCACATGCTACCTGTGGGAAACAGAAAACACGTCTCTTTTAACTATACACCTTTTTTAAAAAAAACACAGGTCCCCAAATGCATGAATAATCAATAACCATCTGCTGCTTATCTGAACAATCAGCAAATTTAAGCGTGTAGTGTTGCTGGAGAGAACTGGGTCACCATCATGAGGTGTTCGTGTTGTCGGCTTCGTGAATACATCAGTTTAGTAAACAGCACTGTACCCCATACCCTGCCGTTTTCCTTGGCGTGCAATATTGCACAAACCGAAACACAGTCACCGGTCAGCAATACTGCAGAATAAGAGGACATTTATTCATAGAACGATCCCCATACCTCGCCTGTTACTGTGCTACTCCAGTCTTGTCAACACATGTCTACAAAACACTGCCCCCACCCCCCATCCCGCAGCCAGCGATCTGTCACCGGTTACAAGTATGAGTTTTCTTACCTTATAAATCTGACACAGACACGAAGAGCTGTCCCGCTTTAATATCCTTTACCAGGTGCGTTATTTTCAGTCGTTAGCAGCTTCTTCAGGAGTTATTTCTAAGTTAGCCAAATAGCAGGTTAAGTAAGGTAAGCTAGCCGTTAGCTCGCCGTCTAACTACCACCCGTTTTCTCGATAAGAGCGTGGTGGAAATATTAACCGTGAGCTGAATGTCTGACTGAAAATGTGTCCTAATGTTGAAGCTGCCGTCTTCCATGCGTTTCTCACATCCCTCTGCGCTGCAGCGACTCTAAGTGACAGGCTTCCTCCATGCTGCTGTGTTCTGCCGTTACTACTCCTGTCAGCCAGGCGCGGCGGTTTGCAGTGACCACAGCGAGGTTTGACAAGGACGAGTACAGAGGCATTTTGGGAAATGAAGTTGCGAGGAAGTGCGGCACGCTTGGATTGGTCGGTTAGAAGGGCGTGAGCAGGAGAGACGCTTGGCAGAGAGCGGCCTCCTGTAGTTTTGCAAGTGTTTTGTTTTTTTGTTTCTTTTTAACTTTTGAGTACACTGGAAAAAATCATTTACTTCAGCCTCAGATTTATGAGATGCAGGGTTTGTTATTATCACATAAACACACAGCGAGATAAAAGAAACCAGCAATACACTATTATAAACTTTAACAACAAATTTAAAAACTAAAAGTAAAGACTTATAAGGCATTCAAAACATGTTAAAATGTGGCCCTGCCAACACAGGAAAGGAGTCACAACAATACACAGAAGTTGCATAGCAGATGCACTCATATTAACATTTTACATTAAAAAAATCTAATCATGAAAATAAACATTTTACATAAATTTAAAAAAAACGACAAACATACAACAGTACTACAAATGCCTTTTTTGTAGTTATTTATACTGGAAAACGTTTTCAAATCTTTCAAAAGCATTGTGTGGGACCGGTGGTGTGGTTGTTCACACTGCCTGCAATGGTTTTCAACAACTATACTGTACAAATATGTCGCACCAGGTGTGTGCATCTGCTTCTACTACTATGTTATACAGCAACATGACAGCATTACATTTTTGCTAAAATTGCATTCAGAGAGAAATATTTTAAGTGTGTGGGGCAAGTATCCCTGGCCACAGCTGGCAGAACAGTTCGATGTTGTTGGTTCAAATGTGAAATTTGGGCAGAATTTAGTTTGACTTTCACTGGAACTGCAGCCTTCTGAGCCAGATTTCTGTTTAAAAAGACATGTTTAATGTCAATGACAGTTTTTACCTTGATAAAAAAAAATGATAAAAGTCATTTTGCCAACAACTGATTGCAGCTTCTACCTTGTGATAGAAATGATGTTTCTCACTCAAAATGACCTGATATCATTCATGAGAGATATGTTTGACACGTCTCACAGATTATAGGTCAACAAGTCATTTACAGCCGTTTAAATACAGATGATAACGTTTTGGCACAACACTGGCAGCTGTTGAATGTAACTAATAAAGTAACTTGTAATCCAACTTAGTTACTTCTAACTTACTTTTTCAAGTTAACTATGCCATCACTGTTTGTTAGCCAGTGAGCACGTGGTTTCACAGGCCCGCCCCTCACTCATCACATCCGGTTTCAAAACATCAAGTTGGCGATGGCAAAAAACGCTTAGCTCACGGCATCAAACAGGGACTTCACAAACCAGTGGGTGCCATCATGGTAGCTACAGCCATCGTTTGTACTGCCTATGACTACTAATCTTATTTTGGTAGGGGCGTATCTAACAAACTAGTTAATTTTATATTTTAATCACATTTTTGTGATCAAATGGAGCAACAGGACTAAAATTAATGTTCATATGAATAAGGAAGGAAGATTGGCAACACAACCATCTCTCTTTCATCATGTGCCTGCATGCAATGGCAGTCGGCATTTAAACCTCAAATAAACCCATGCCAGGAAATGAAATCACAGTGGGTGGGACTGAATTAAATTACTATTAAACCCTCTGCCCCAACCTGCAAGGTGTGTTGAACGTTCCTCATGAACCATCTTCAGAGATCGTGCTCCACTTTCAGTTGGTAAGGCTGCCATGTTTGCCGGTCCACAGCTCTCGAAGCTCCACCTGACATCCCAGATCTCTCAGGGCTGCCTTACCCACATCACCACAGTCTTGATGGTTCTGCAGTGCCTGGGCTATCAGCGCCTCTGCTCCCATCTCTAAGATTGCTTGGCTGAAGTTACGCATACGTGCAACCAGATTCCTCAGCAGCATGCATGCTTGTTTCTGTAGAGGGAGGAAGGTAATGAACTGAATCACAGTCACAGAGACTCTAACTCCCATATTAATTATTAAGGACCTCATTTTACCTGCAGGTTGACTGCATCAGCATGAGTCTTCATAGCCTGCAGGGCAGCCAAGGCACCTCCGTTCTCCATGATGACTGTGCAGTTGTTGGGTTTACGTAAAGCAAGGACAGAGAGGCACGCACAAGCCTGCTCACACACCTATGGAGGAACATGAGCACATTCTTAGAACATTTGTTGCCTTCTTGCATAACTACAGTTGTGTTTTATTAGGGATGCACCAAAAAAAATCTGTCAAATATTACTATTGGCTGATACTGGTCCTTCTGATATCGGCATATGGGCAAGTAAGGTGGCATTAACTGATCTGAGTGGACAAAATTTACCTGTCATCACATCAGTTTTGCATGACTAAATGCTAAAAAATTGTTCAGTGCATGCCTGGTTTGTTTTTTTAATGAATGGAGATCCATTCAGCATGTAGGTACAACACTGAACTCACAGCACAGTTGCTCATGTGCCTGTTCATGGCGATGACAATGAGCTGAACTCCACCGGCACTAACAACTGCATCTTCTAACGTCATCATTTCCTGCTATGGCCCGGATCGCACTAAGGACCTGCCGAACCAACTCCTGCAGGAAGAGAAACACTTCAGTGAGAAGAACACACCTGGAATTGGTCCATATCATGATCTTTGCTTTTAGTACTTTACCGCTGACTCATAGCTGTCTGCAAGCAAAGTCATCATGAGTTTTAATCCGCCCAGATCACAGATGTCTTGACAAAACTCATTCCGCACAGCCAGACGGGATAAAGTCGCACACAGCTCACTCAAAACAGAAGTGTTACCAGGGTGACCTGTGTGGGAGGTACACAAGAAATCAAACTTAATGAAACGTACCTGCAGTAGCTAAATCTATATTAATATGATCAGCTGGCCTTACCTGTGGCAGCCTCAATCAATACCTTCAGTCCACTGTGCTCAAGAACAATAATCTTGGCATGTTCATGAGCGTGCCCAAAAGTAACCCGCACATCATCATCAAAGGTCATGACTCGGAGAGCTGCACAGGCTTCCTTCACCATCTCTGCACATCCACCGTGCTGCATGATGGCACCAGTGAGTAGCGGCAGGATGCCGCCTTTTACCAAATCCTGCCTGTTCTGTTCATGTTTTAAACAGCTGTGCCGCACAGCACTGATGGCGACGCGTGTCACTGGGGAATCTGCCTGGTACTTCTTAAGGACATCCAAAAGGAACTGCTGACCCTCTGCGTCCAGCAAGTCCGGTTGTCCATCAGTCAGTGCGGCCAGAGCAGACAGCACGGCTAACACTGCTTCCTGCTCCTCCATGCTCTTTTTGCAGCAGGAGAGGATGATGGGGTAGGCATCTTTCTGGGCAGCGAGGTACCTCTGGGCAAATCCGAGTGAGCATTGCTCAGTGAATGTTTTCAGATCTGCTGTCATGCCAGCAGAGTCTCTTCCAATTTGGAGGGACTCCAAAGCCTTAAACGAAAATGTAAAAAAAAAAAAAAAAAAAAAAAAAAGTTAATAAAGATTCATTCTTGCAATAAACATTCTCTTTTCAGCAAACAGGTCAAGACTCACCTGTAGGACCTCATGTGTCTGCTCTTCTTGATTGTCAGTCGATGATATTGTTGGGACAGCTTTTACTATGCAACTGAGGTCCACACCTGCATTATTACATAAGATTAGATTTAATCAACCATCTTTGAGCTCAAACTTATTTTTATATGTTTACAATTGTTTAATTTGTAAAAAAAAATCAAAAATCAAAAATCAGAAATGCAGCATTTTGTAAAGATTTGTCCAAAGAATACTTGCAGCAAGTTTCAAAAGATTCAGCCAATGAATAAGGGAGAACATTGAAGTTAAACATGAATAAACTGTTCATCTTCAAAATTTAAAAAAATGTATTAAAAAAAATTGTAAAATTTTAAAATAAAAGATTTGTCTGCAGCAGTTTGTGGAGCTTTGCACACTGAATACTCATACCAAGTTTCAAAAGAGTCGGTCTAGGAATAAGGGAGGAGTAGGGATAAAAGGTAAACATCAATGTAGAGTATTTCTGGAGAATTTAGAAAATTCATTTAAAAAAAGAAATGCCAAAAATCCATCTCCCCTATTTTGTAGAGCCTTACCCAAAGAATATTTGTGCCACGATGTAGCAAATTTAGCAAAAAGCTGACAGACACAGGACGGCTCGGTATCAGTTAAGCTCTGCTGACTGCTGTCTGTTGTCAGCACCAGAGCTAAAAAAGTCAAAAGATCAACATAACTTCATTAACGACCACTTTAAAATGTCAATAGTTGACAAAAACCAGCAAAAAAAAAAAAAAAAGAACCTGATGCTTGGAAATCAGTGCACTCTCGTCTTCTCTCCTCTATGAATATTTTTTGGTGGGTGGGGTGGGAGATGGAATAACTATGCGTTAATCATTTTTTTAGACAGAGGCCTCCAGCCGATTAGAGTAAGGACAGTGAAGAAATTACTTTTTTAATACTTATTTTCCCATGCAACACTCCCAAAATGTCTTTGCTGTAGCCTCTGTTAGACGAAGTACATTTCAGCCATAAGTATGCTTGTTTTTCAGTAGATCTGCATATGAACAGCAGCAGTATCAGTCATTTTTAGTTGACTGAATACTTTGAAGAGAAAAGAACCCTGCTGACCCAGGTATAAAGAGTTTGTCTGAGGAGCATTGTGGTGGCGGGATATGGTTTGTAGCTTGGCTGTAAGAGGATGTGTGCGTGACACACCGGGCATGAATTTGCTAATTATACTCTCTCCCCATGCAGTAGTTGCGGGCCAGCAGGTGAGGGATGAAAAGCACAGAAGCAGTTACAATCTGGGCCGCTAGAGGAGCAAACATTTTTCTATTGCACTTGATAATAAAGAACTAAACTAAAATCTTTCTTCTCTGTGGTTACTGAAGAGAACTTCCATCCATCCATCCATTCTCTTCCACTTATCCTGTTCAGGTTCGCGGGGGGGCTGGAGCTCTCATAGGGCGAGAGGAAGGGTACACCCTGTACAGGCCACCAGCCTGTCGCAGGGCTAACACAGAGAGACAGACAACCACTCATACCTATGGCCAATTTAGAGTCACCAATTAGCCTAAACCCCAGTTAGGTAACTGCATGTCTTTGGACTGTGGGAGGAAACCCACGCAGACACAGGGAGAGCATGTAAACTCCACACAGAGAGGCCCTGGCCAAGGTGAAATCGAACCCAGACCTTCTACCTGTCCTTCTAGCTATGAGGCAGCAGTGCTAACCACCACGCCACTGTGCCAAATTTGAATAGACTTGAAAGTTTAAAAAAAATAAATTTAAATTCTTCAGCAGCACTTAAAGGCTGCTGAAGATTCCTTTCAAACCATGCATGAATTAAATCTCCGGATTCAGAAAAATTGATCTATGATGACTTCTTGAGAATATCAAAACACCGTCTCCAATTTTACTTATTTCAGTTAAATGTGTATTTGTACAGACATGTTGTGAAATGGTCAGTTTTGCCCTATCTCACAATGTAGCTTGACACGAAAAGTTAAATGCATTGATTCCCCACCGCTGCTTAAAATGATTGTGCAAATTTTTTCACAAATTTTGAGTAATACTATGAACAAACAGACAAACTGAACAAATCACAAAACCACAGTCTTTGGCCTCTATTGGATATTTTAATCCAGATTTGGCTGATCAAAGTATAGGGGTTTATGATTTGGACCACTTCTAATACTGCTGATGTGAAGAAAAAAAAACTGAAGCTTTTTATTTTGCATTTTTGCAAATAGAATAAAGGTTAAGCAAATTAAAGTGGGTTTCAAATGGATTTATGATTTTAGCTTTATACTTAAAACTGTATAACACTTTCACTGTGCAAAAGCCTTGTAAGTTCACCTTCCCCTTAAATGAAGAATCTAGGCTGGCATCTGCACCCATAAACATACTCAGATGTTAGATGTCAGAATATAAGGTAACTTAGTATTTCATCACACACTTATTGAAATATTGTAGTAAGACAAAATAAAATAAAATAAAACAACATAAGCATAAAAATGATGGCCACATATTTCCTATACATCTTTTTCTCCTTCTTTCAGCTGCTCCCTTTAGCTATCACCTCAGTGGATCATCTGCCTCCATCTCACCCTGTCCTTAGCATCCTCCTCTGTCACACTCTGTCCTCCTTCACTACATCCATAAATCTTCTCCTTGGTCTTCCTTCTAAGCACTATACCTACTTACTACTTACTGGACCTACTCATGGCTCCAGTAAGATGCCCCAATGGAGACCATTCTGCTGCAATTACAAATCATTCAGGAGGCTTCAGTGAACCAGTCATCTGCAGCTTGACCATCAGTGACTTGATTTCAGTAGATCGCTGACTGCCTGGATGTATACCGCTTACCTTGGCATTCTGATGCCGCCTGTAAGTTTATATCAGTCATAACCGACTCGGGCTTTAACAGACAGTGCACATTAAGCATCTGTGGCATTTACCTTGCGACTCAAACTGCTCCACAGCCTCCCTCAAAGCCTCATCTGGGTCCATCTCAAACTCCTCCATGTTTTCCCTGACAGCAGCATCAAAGGTCTCTTGTGTGATTCTCCGTTTAGCCATTTTGCCTCGTTATCCTCCAACCTGCAATTAAACGCAACAAGAAAGTAAAACATCAGCAGCGTTGGGCGGATTCAGTCTCCACTAAGGCAGCTAATAATCGACAGCTATTGTTGGCTAAAATAGTTCAGCTCCTTCCCTTGTTACTATAGCTGCTGAAGCTTTTCAAGGAAACCGTTCAATAAGACTCTTACTGTGGTATTTCTCTTTTTTCATTATTATTTTATGCAAGCTGAGTAAATGTGTTTGAATGAATTAGATATTACCTCCGCCCTGAGACAGGCTGCTTTCTCCGCTGTTATGAATGAAGCGATCGCGGCTACGCAGTTTTCGTTGTCGGCTGTTTGGCACTATAGCAGCGGAGAGTGAATTGTTCGGAATAATGTTAGTGAATAGGAAATTTCTCCTACTGTCCCACACAAACATTTGCTCTTCTCAAACAAAGACCGAAAAGCATAAGTTCCTTTCAGCTTTTTGTGTCAACTTTTTTGTGCAAATTATACATTTAGCACATAATGATTTTTTAAAATGACACTAAATTATTCATATTATTTATATGTAGTTATTTAACATAACGTAATGTGTAGTGGAATTTAAAGGGCTTTAAGTGATTGTTTTGTTTTAATCAAGACCCTTTCAAAATAAAGGAGGCATTTTAAATATTTATAACAGTCACTTGTAAAGGGCCTGCATGGTGTAAAATTGTACTTTCTATGTGAATACTGTAGTGTTTTCGCATCAAGCCAATTCAAAAACTATAATTAAAAAAAATGTTTAACATGTTTGTCTTGAGTTCATGTGAAAAACGACAACCGGAAGTTCTTTTTTCCGGACTGGCTTTTGGCGCTTGTACTCCAGATTCATGCAAATGACAGAGGTAGAAAGCCCAACCGAGGCTAGCTCGTCCCAGTGGTAAATTCACACACATTGGTGTTATTTTGTCTCCGGACGACTTGGGATGGCAGCGAGCACAGAAGCCCCGGAGCCTTGGTACCTGGCCCTGTTGGGCTTTGCGGAACGTTTCCGCACGTCGAGATCCTCCAAAGATCCGTCTCTGCGTCCACTGTCTGCAGGCAGTGTTTCAGTTCAAGCCGCCCCCGAGGGTCGAGGCCCGGACTCATCTCCAGCTGGGCTCGGTGCTGTACCGCCACACAAAGAACAGCGAGCTGGCCCAGACTCACCTGGAAAAAGCGGTGAGCAGCACTGATAGAAACACCTCTACCACTGTTTTGTGTTCACTGCACCACCACCCAGGATTCACACTGATGTTCTGTTTTTTTTTTCTTCCTCAGTGGTTCATATCGCAGCAGATATCCTTTTTTATGTGCACTATGAAAAGCCATACAGCCCAACAAAAGTTGTGTTATAAGCATCTCCTTTAAAACCAGTTGAGTTTTCATATTGCAGGCTACATCTTTAACATCATCTATCAGATCTCCCAGTTTGAAGATGTCAAGTTTGAAGCAGCAAGTATTCTGTCGGAGTTTTACTGTCAACAGGTAGGTGCGTCCATCTGATGGCACCCTGTCTGTGAAAAGTGGTCTTTCGGGAAACTTCAGCAGAGAGGCATTTGCTTATTTTATTTAATTTGATTTTATTTTATTTTTGCTTTGAGCGTTGCAAAGCAGTGACGTCATGCTCAGTGCAGCGGCGCTCTGCGCACCTGAGTCACGTGCAGCCCTTGTGTGTAAAACTCAGATAATAACTTGGAAACCTTTGACCTAGAAGCTGAATCAATAAATGGCGTTGGTATCAATGTTCCGCTCTAATGTAAGCTTGTGACTTAAATGAAGAGAAAAGGAATTCACTTTCTCTTGCAGTAACTCTCTTATTGGCTTCTTTCTCCAAGAACTTGGTCGACTCTGCAAAACCAGTGTTGCGGAAGGCCATCCAGATTTCTCAGCAGACTCCCTACTGGCACTGCAGGTTGCTCTTTCAGCTGGCTGTAAGAAGTCTCACTACATTACAAACCTATTCGTGTCTGTTAAGTTGATTTGAAGCATGGTTAATTTATGCCTGCAACATTGTTCTTTCTCCCTCAGCAACTGCACACACTAGAGAAAGATTTGGTGTCTGCCTGTGACCTATTAGGAGTGGGAGCAGGAGTATGCAAGAGTCATGGGATCAGAATACACGAGGTAAATGGGTCGGATTTATGTTTTGAGCTAGTTAAGTGATTCATCTGTGGTTGTGCTTTGGCTCACATTAAGGGTGTTCTTCTATTTTCCTGCAGAGCCCCTCTTCTTATTAAGCAAAGGAATGGTAAGCCTAAATCATTCTCCACTATCTGTAGGCACTCTACATTTTACTTGTGTTTTTTTTTTTCTCACTGTGTGGCTTCTTTATGTGTGTTTTGTGGCCCTGCAGCTGCTGTTGATGGAAAGGAAGCTGAGCGAGGTGCACCCGCTGCTGACGCTGTGTGGGACCATTGTGGAGAATTGGCAGGGAAACCCTATTCAGAAAGAGTCACTGAGAGTTTTCTTCCTGGTGCTGCAGGTTACACACTACCTGGATGCTGGACAGGTATTCCCGTGGTTCATTCCTGGTCCTAAACAGCATGCAAATGCAAGGCTCAGATGCACTATTGTTCAAGTTTCAGAAAAATGTAAGAAACTTCTGATTTAAAGTAAGCATTTTTTTTTTTTACCCCATAACTTGTGCTGAACTCCAAATATAAATGTGTATGTTTTTAAATGTGTAATTGTTTATATTACGTTATGCAATATAATGCTCAGAGCAAAGTTAAAGTGTGTTATACCTGTGTTGGGTTCAGGTAAAGAGTGTGAAGCCATGTCTGAAGCAGCTGCAGCAGTGCATCCAGACCATCTCCACTCTCCATGATGACGAGATCCTTCCCACTAATCCAGCAGCTCTTTTCCACTGGCTCCCCAAGGAGCACATGTGTGTGCTCGTGTACCTGGTGAGATGCTGTCACTGGCACACAGCTTTTAAGAGAGTGTAATGTTCTGAAACTACAGTGCAAAAATGCATATCCATTGATTGTTTTTGTCTAAAAAAGGTGACGGTGATGCACTCCATGCAGGCGGGTTACTTGGAGAAAGCACAGAAGTACACAGACAAGGCTCTCATGCAGCTGGAGAAGCTGAAGAGTAAGTTTGTGGAGTGCACTCGCTGACTATTTCCCCCTTGATGACATTGTTAATTAATCAACTCTGATTTGTGTGCTCAAAGTGCTGGACAGCAGTCCCATCCTGTCCACGTTTCAAGTCATCCTGCTGGAGCATATCATCATGTGCCGGCTGGTTACTGGACACAAGGCCACAGCCTTACAAGAAGTGAGCCACCAGCTGTAGAGATTTATCCATATGTTGTCAGGGTGTTGATTATGAATGAAAGGATAGATTCTATGGCATTAACTTAGTTTGGAGATTGTCTGCAGTTTGCATTTGGAGCTTAAGACTGTATTGGTTTGCATTCAGATTTCTCAGGTTTGCCAGCTTTGCCAGCAGTCGCCCAGGTTGTTTACAAACCACGCTGCCCAGCTTCATACACTTCTGGTAAGTCCACAAGCAGAGAAAAGGCACATCATTGTCATTATCAGCTAGTGTAAGCAACTTCTATAAAAGTAGAAATTTTGGCAATTAGCTGGTCTGGAGCATTCAGGTGTGAGCAATTGGCAGT
>JAMQGT020004117.1:0-29852 GCA_024447675.2 Pterophyllum scalare | reverse complement strand
AAACTAATAGTGCATGTGAGTATGATCATCAGGAGATGATTCATTTTTAAAGCAGATTAAAAGGCAGAAAGACGGAGATGAACAGATGGCTAGAAAGTAACATTCTCAATTTACACACTGATTGACACTACAGTAGCTCTGTTACGCAATAATAAAAAGATTTCCTCTCTCACTCTCTGCATCTACAGGCAGTAAATTATCACAGATTTCAGTCAAAGAAATTTCTGCCAAGTACATCTATTTTGTCACTGCACTGATTCAGACACTGTTTTGTTTTAAATAAATCTTTCTGATCCCATTTCTATCTGATGTAAATATTTCTATGTGTATAGTGCATTTTCTTCAGTAAACATCACATTTCTCTACATACTGTATGAATTAAATTCAGTGGGTGAAAACGGCATGAGCGTGTGCATCCAATTGCGGGCTCTTGCTGTTTTCCTTTTGCAGTCTGCCTACAATAGGCCAGAACCCAACAGTATTATCTTCTGCGTGCGTGCGTGCACACACACACACACACAAAATCATCTGTTGAGTAAACACACACAAAAGCGTTCAGTTTATACTGAGGCGACACTGATTCATCTTGATGTGTGCATTTTTGACATATAAGGATGTGCAACTTTATACACAACGATATTTAAAGACCACTGAGCTGGCTGGGGGTGAGCTTCATTTATGTTGAGTCATGATATTAAGGCAAAGCTGATCAACAATAAACATCATATCCACATGAATTTCAGTGAGAGGCTCTCAGGTGTGTAATTTAAAGCCACTGAAGCACAAACCATATTTAGGTAAATGTCAAACTTTAAAACTAATTTCAGTTGCATATAAAAGCAGATATTATATAGCCAGAACATCTTTGATTTAGTAGCTCAACCCTCTCGTGATCCATCACAAAAAACAGGTTATTGCTCGTAAAACAGCAAATGTGACCTTTACCTTGGGCACACTTTGGGTGAAGACCTTTTAGGTGATCATTAATGGCAGGTTTCCGTAAATATCTAGGACGACTCGCTATTAGCCCAGCGTCGGACAAGCTAAAAGTAAGTGATATAAAAGGTGTCATAGTATTGCATTAATGCACTGAACTCACCCCTGATTATGTGGAGCTCATGGATGAAAGAAAAGTTGAAAAGTCTGAAGTCTCTCACAGCAGCTCAGCTCAGCTCACAAACGTTGACAGTGAGGGACAGAGAAGTATATCTGCGTGTGACTATATTAACATGTGTGCCAGTGTATTTGTGCTCGTCGCACTCTGCCCACCACCTCAGCAGCAGTTGTGTATATAAATGGGTACAAGAATGCTCTGAGCCCATTAAGAGCATGCAGCACACTAATGTGAGGACAATAAATTGGCACTATTGTGCCTCACACTGACAGCCTGAAGCTTTCATTCATTCTCCTTTTTCTACATTATTATATTAAATTATATTATATATATATATATATATATATATATATATATATATAATAGCAACTAATGAATTGCACATGAAACTAAACCCTCAGTTTAATTTTTTTTTTCTGAAGATAACATTTAGCAAGGGCCATTTGTCATAATTTACTTTAAAGAATTATCCCAATGGGATCAAATTACACCAGAATAGCAGTTACAGATTCTTTAAAATAATTTATTAAAAAAAATAACTGCTGATTGTGTTTTTTTGTTTTTTTTAATTAACCACAATTAGCAACACAATTTAGAGAACATGTTGCCAAGTTCTGGCAATTTTAAATGTATACAAAAGAAAACAAGTATTTCTGAAGAAGTTTCAGTTACTGAGGTAAGTCCAAGTTCTGCTTTATTCAATTAAAACATTTGTGTATTGCTATCATTCAACAATTTAATGTAGAAAAATAATAAATTAACATTGAATAAGGCCAGTTGCCAACAAAAGAAGCCCTCATTGCATTTGTTTTCCCCACAGAAATTTGGATGGCAAAATCTTGAAGAAACATGCACTTCAGTTTCTCTAAATTCAGGTACTTTTTTTCTTTTTTCAGGAAAGGCTACATAAATTTTTTGCATTGAACAGTCTTCCCATCGTGTTTTAGTTTAATAGTATTTTAGTAAAAAATCATATGCAAGACAAAATTACTGTGAATAAATTATTCAAAATTTAAATGTGGAATTTGTAATTCTCATTACTGGCCATTAGGAGAAATCCATCAGCAACTGACAAGAGGTTCTTCATGATGTGGATCGAAAAGATGGTAAATAAACAAGTGGAGAAGAAGATTGCAGAACTGTGTGGAGAGATTTTTCTCATGTATCAGGCCCTGATAGAGGAGATGGAAGCTGTGCTTCAGGAGGAACTGAGAGAACTAGAGGAACTAAAAGAACCAGGTGACCGAGTGCTGAGTCTGGCATCAAGGGAAATGGAGGAAGGATACGAGGGCACTGATGAAGATGAAGAGAATGTGGAGGAATCACTGAGTAGAAAGACATTAGCCTTTCCTGAAATTCACTCTGACAAAATCTGCATCTTCATGGTGAATCAAAGTCAGAAAGAGGAATGCTTAAGCTTTTCATTAAGCACTGACTTCTGTGACACTGACTCCAGTGATGGTGACACGAGTGAAGGTGAAACCAGTGGCACGTCCAGTGATGTGCAGACGAACCCAGAGATAGCTAAAGGCAGGCAGCAGAAAAATCCAAGCTGTTCCCCAAATGTCTCTGACACCAGCCACTCAATGAAGGACGAGAAGGACAGAACAAGAAATCCTTTTCATGCTAAGCCCACCTTCATGTCCAATGAACAAGCTATTGAGGATGAAAAAGTCCATGCAGTTAATGAAAATGATGAAGAACCTTTGTTGATGGAGAGAGCGTGGAAAGAATGGTTGGACATGCAGGAAATGAAAGAAAACCACAACAAAAAAAAGCCAGATGAAAGTCAAGAGAATACTGAAAAACAGGGAGCAGTGGCATCTGATGAGTCAGAGAAACACAAGAAACAAAACATGAGAGGGTGTGACATTGTGAAGAAAATTAAGACATATATCAGTGATGTTTTTAGCTCTCATTCATCACATAAGTGGAAGAAGTTTGAAAATGAGGACTGAGACTCAGCAAATTTTTTTGACATGCTTTAAAAAAATTGAGCATTCAATAAAGAAAACAGTACGAGTACAGTCCCCAGTTTTATCAGGTTTTTCTACCATTAGCCAGTGTTGCAGAGCGATGATGATAGTAAACCTTTTTTCTGGCCCTCTAGGACACGTAAAGGCAATATGGTACCCGATATCCTGAAAGGAGAACTAAGCAACCTCTCAGTGAATCGATAAAAGGCAGCATTATGTTAATAAATCTCTGGGTGAATGACAAGTGACAAGTCTGTACTGCTACTTAACTTGATTGCAACAAAGTGTGCTCTACTCATGTGTAAACAAACTTTTTCTGTGATGATCTATAACGTTAGAGCGATGTGTGTAGTTTGAACTGCACATTTTCAGACATTATGAAGAGGATTTGATGGCCTGTGTTGTTCCCTTTACGCCAAATGACAAAGTTTCATGACACACAATGCCATTTATGAATATCTTACAGTGAAAAATCATTCTTATAGGCTAGACATAGTCACACAAGTAAAAAAAAAGAACAGAAATCAGCCTAAAGTATTCATATATTATAAGAATTGGTTATTCATATATAATTAATGTTACTCTAATATGTTTTTTGTTCAGTGATGTAGGTCTGTATTCCAGTGGAATTAACATTTGGGTCATTAAAAACAGTCACACGTGGAACAAATCAATAAGCTGTAGAGGTCGCCCTTTGAGGAAAAAGCTACTATAAGTATGCAGTTTCCCATATCACCTCATATTCACAATGTGCTGCCTTCTTTTTGTTTTTAAAATAAGAAATTTCAAGTTGGCGCTTCACACAGTGAACTGTGAGGGCAGTTCTCTTAGTGAAAATGTAGCAGAAATTTACATGTTTCCATATACACAAGTGAACTTTCATTAAGGCAGAATGTTGAAAGTCAATCTGATAGCATCCCAGCTGCTTCAGTTCTCAGATATGTAATATAGATTTTTATTTGATTTAACAGGACACTGTACTAATACAGTCCAGGGTGTATAAGGAGATTGCAGATTGTAGTGAGTGGCCTTCTTTTAATTATACTGAACTCCTAGTACTCGTATGCATTCACTGAGCCAAAAAAAAAGCCTTGCTATTCACATTCTGCCAGTTTCCTCTTTTTTCTCACTGGGTCCACATCAGTTTTGCACCAGTAGGTGGCACTAAGTCACTTCCAAGCGTCAGCAACATTTAGAAGCAAAATCAGCAAAATGAGGCTGTCAGAGCCCTGAATACAAACATACCCTAAGAAGGATTCCACAGAGACAGCTGAAACAACTATACTGGAGAGCTTGAGTTTTACAAGGCTAGAATGGCAATTTTGACTCCAAAAATGAATCAGTCATAGTGTATCAGTTGTAGCAAAATCAAGCAAAAAGTATGTATTAGCTCCACTATGTACTGTTCTATCAGCGCACTGAAAATCAGCTTTCAAACTCTAGTGGAAAACCGATACACCGCTGACTTTTCCTTTCTAATTTTTATATAATGGCCAAATCATAATTAGGAGGAAAGTATGTTGTCACTGGTTGGCTATGGACTTGTCTCAATGGGACACAATTTTATGTGTTAAGAGCTGGACAAACATACATCTACAATTCAGATCCCATTCACTACAGATTTGTTTATTTTAAAACTGTAATGTGTAAATGCTTTCAGCAGAATGTCAACAAAAATAATGTCACCCTGTCTGTATAATGCATTATTTCTTGTTGTCAAAGTTAAAAGTGCCATCACTGTACGTGTGCATAACAACAGCTGGCGGGCTTTCAGTTTCTGTCATCAGTCATTTTCAGCAAACATCATCATCAACAACAACATCTGACCTCCTGAAAGCAGGTTTTCATGGGAAAAAAATATCTAGCTCTGCTCAGCCACTATGAGATGCATCCTTCCACAACAGTGCTCCAGGACAGCAGCGATCACATCTGCAGAATGCTGGTCTGCTCCATGTCGGGATGGCAAACCAACAGGCTTCAGCTGTGTTAACCTTTATCTGTTTCAGAAAGGAACTGCCACTTTGTCTTACCTGCTATGTTTGCCCTATATGTGTCATGTGGGAAAATAGGATGGGATGGAAGTCCACCAAGTCAAATGGTTGATCGTATTCCAAAGATGGTATCGTTCTCTCCTGTTTTTATCTTCCTGTGCATTTAATTAAAATAAAAAAATTTAAAAAGCCATTTCTGGCTAACCCTTCTACTAATATTCAACTACTAGCTGCATGACATGACAGTGATGGGGGACTGAATTCACTCTTTTACTAATAAAACAGTGTACCCCAACAATCAGATGACCCCCTATGAGCAAGCATCCTGGCAAAAATGGGAAGGAAAAACTCCCTTTTAACAGGAAGAGACCTTTGAGAGACAGAGGCTCAAGGAGAAGCAGCCATCTGCTGTGACCAGCTAGGGGGTGAGGGGAGAAAGGAGAGAAAAGAAGAAGGACAAACAGGACAAAACATTATAAAGCATGATTTTTCTTTAAGTAGTATAGTGAGTTTGTCAGCTAGAGCCTAGAACTGCTGCGTTAGAAAGACTTTACATTTGCCTTGAACAAACTGAACACCATTGTGCAGTCAGATGGGCTTCAGAACACAACCTAGTGATGTATTTATGGATATTTCACAGTCTGGCAAAAACACTAAAGTGATGTGCTCACTTGTACTACTGCAGTGCTAGTTGGCAGATTTTCACAGCTAAAGAAAATTCAGTAAAAGCTGACAGAACAGGTTAAACTCTACTTCACCCCTACAGTCAAACAAATGCACTTCTATATACTACAAATTTCACCAAATAGAGGGGCAAAAACACCCTAAAAGAGGGAGAGGAGAGGAGAAAGTGAAGTGGATGGTTAAATAAATGACTCCTGCTGTAAATATTTTCCTGCCTCACACTCTGACACTCTATTAACAGCTCTCATTCAATCTGTCTCTCTTGCTTTCTCTCGATCAATAAAGTGCCTATTCAGATGATTGCAACGGCTTCCCAAGAAACCCAGTGGACACATAAAGATATTTTGAGTTTGAGCACTGCAGACTTCATTCTAAAATGGAAGACTCTGATGTGCTAACACTCCACTGTACCTGCTCCTTATTAAACAACTTCAGAAGTAGTTCATGCAGTCCATATATCCTTACTATGTTGCTGCCACAACCAAAGTTATAGGGAGCACAAACACTCAGTATTTCAATTACTGACATTATAAATAAAGAAAACAGAGACTACTGTGTTGTCATTCCACAGTCATTTTAGAGCAACATTCATATTTAAAAACAAGGACATTATAATAGGGAGAATATATACACCACACATTAATAGGAAGGATATCCAAAGTGAAAGGCCAGGCACACTTGTATTTTTTATATTCACTTCATCCAGCCTCCAGTGATCCAATATTGACCCTAATCGGCTGCAGGACAAAGAACACTTATGACTAGTTGGCTACTAGGGCAGCTTAATCTATTCTACAGGGAAGCTCATTTACAAATATTCAATATCGCTTCCTCACCACGGACGATGTGGGGCTTGCATTGAGTTGCAAATAATTTGCATGTGATTAGCATGAGGAGGAGGGAAAAATCCCACAGCCTTTGGTCACCATGTGTTGTTTTTTTTTTATCCAGAAAGAATGACCATAGCCCACCTGTGTCATATTACTGTTGTATGTCTCTGCTTGCTTGGGTCTGTCCTTGCTTTCATCTTGTGTATCCAACCTTTAAAAGCTGTCAGTTGCTAGGCTGTTAAATTTCAAAAGAATTGGAGGTTAGAGAAGGACACAATAAGTAAGAGACACAGAGGCTTTGATTGGCCTCTCAAGCAAGGAAATGCTACTGCAGCTCAACCCATCCTTTCACTCAAAAATACACCAAAACCTTCCTGATATTCACCAAATGGACTATTGTGGCATGCCGTGTGTAATTTGACCACCTTCCTTACACACACACACACACACACACACACACACACACACACACACACACACACACACCCTTCCTACACTGAGCCACTTTTTTAATCTGATGATGATTAATGTATGTGGGAGGGCATTAAGAGTTAGAAAGCTAATTCCCCAGTTCTATACACCATTTAAAGGCTGACCCTTCACTGCCTGCTCTCTCATTACTCTGATTGTCAATCATGTCTGCAATCACTTTTGGCCTATAATACAGTGCGAACACCAGATCACTGCATGTTAGTGTACTTAAACAAGAGTTTATTTTGTAACACCGGAGCCACATCAATCACTTAGTCTCTCTTGTGTGTAATGGTACCATTCAAGAAGGCACATCAGCACTTCTGATTCAGTTAGCAGCATACACTGTCACGATTAACCTTGCTGCAAAAACACTCTGGCCTCAGAGCATTGAGTGAATGGGTGTGCATGACTCTATGTACCTACATTGTATGTGTGCATTTTTGTGTTTGACACTGTGTGGCTGAGACTGCAGAGGACAATGCTGGAGGGCAGCACAATGTCACAGTGCAGAGTTCCCATCTTGCAGTACACAGACTGTTCTTCTGACAAGCTAAGATGGACTTTGAATTTGTTCTTGTAATGGAAGAGTGCCGCTATCAGACACGATAACTTTGAGGGCACAGGAGACGAGAGCTAGATCAAGGAGACAATTCAGGTAACATTATCTCTCAAGGACAGAGAGGAGTAGTAGAAGAAAAAAAAAAGCCAACAGTTTTGGGTTGAGTGAGGGTTCACCTAGGGAAAGAACTGATGAAAACAACTGTGACTGCTACATAATACCTATTTATTTATATTGGGCAACCTGTTTATCTTCAACCTATAGCTGAACTCTCACCAAGTTAAACTGAAATGTTTCCATCTTTCTTTTTGGTCTAGTTTCCACTCCACCACTTAGTTCTTGATTAACATTGGAGTTCTACTATTACTCTGAATAAGTGACAAAATATGGAAAGTCTAATAATTTACAGAACAAAACAAAAATTCAGCTGAAAAAGGCTACGTTGTTAGCTGTATGAGCAGAAAGCAGGGAGGTGCTGCCAGGTCACTACTTCATAACAGGCCCAGCCGACAGCTAATGCTGACTCACATTCAAACATTTGGGCACTTAACACAGACAAACCTGAAGGGAAGGGCCCAGGCACAGGCTTCAGTTTCCAGTCCTTTATCAAACAACGCAAACTACTCAGCCTCAAATTCAGATTAAATCTTAATATGCTGCTCATAAATGCTCTTGTCTACATATAAGACTATCGTCAACATTTTTCAGTGGCAGAGACACTAACACACTCCAGGCATTGCAAGATGCTCAATCACAAAGTGGAGAGGTAAAACCCATCAGCATATCCAGATGGTGTCAGGCTTTTGTCAATGTGAAAATCTTTTGTTTTTTTTCTCACTTCACAGTGCCAAGGCATCTTTGCGGTCTGCATCAATCATGTGTCTGTCAGTGTCGATTACAACCGATTATCCCCCAGGCTGCAATGAATCTTGATTTAAGCTGCTGTCAAGACACTTTAAGAACGAGGCCGTGGGCTGTTTCCAAGTGCCCATGATGCTGTTCTCAGGACATCCAAACATAGCTCATTTCACAGTCAGTGCATTACAAAATCAGGGCAATATGCAAAATCATCCTAGAGTTACAGTTTATAATATTTCTGATTTTAGTCAGCTATAGCAGCAAGCCAAATGCTTTTTTTTAACAAAATAACATAACTTACATTCTAACACAACACAAAAACTTGGGAACATTTCAAGACAATAAAGGTATGATTCACATTTTCACACAGTTTACATGAATACAAATACCCGGAGCAGCAGTAAGCTGTGAGTATAGTCTGTGTGACACAAAAACCCATTTCCTGTTAAATATTTTAAGTACTACATATGAGCTGAGCAGAGGAAAGTGAAAAGATATAAAAGTCATGATGTAGCCCGTGGGTGTGACCAATAACTGAAAGCAGTAGCAATATTGAGAGTAGCAACAGAGAGAGACAAATATTTTATTCTCTTTTAATGAAGTGCATTTCCATATCTTTTAAAGAGTCATGACTAGGTGAACTGTTAGCATGATACATGGAGACTAACAAGTAAACAAGATGATAAAGACAGCTGACCAGAACTACAGCATTTGTTTTAACTCACTACACCAGGGTAGGTGCCCACTTTGGCTATTCACAGAATGATTTAAGTAAGTTGAAATTTCGGGTTATTTTCTCCAAATTTCCACTGGCAGAAACATGTTTCCAAATGTTTGTGCATAATACGAAGGGTTAAAAGTTAATTATTTCAGCTCTTTCTTTATGTTTACCTATTGGTTAATTTGATTCAATTTTATTTAAGTAGCACCAATTCGCAGCAACATTCACCTCAAGCTGCTTTACACTGTAAGGTAAAGGTCTTACAGTATTAGGAAGAAAACCACAAGAATCAAGCAGTCTCCTATGAGAAAGCATTTGGCGACTATGGGAAGAACTCCTTATGACGAACATATTTAAGCATCCAAATCTATCTAAGTCTATTAGTATATGTACTCACCGGCCACTTCATTTGGTATACCTGTTGAACTGCTTGTTAATCCAAATATCTAAATAGCCCGGCACACACGGCAGCAACTCACTGAGTTTTGGGATGTAGACGTGCTCAAGATGACCTGCTGAAGTTCAAAGCATCATAGGGGAGGAGAAAGGTGATATTTTCCAGCCACACTTAACACCAGTTGAGCATCATTTAAATGCCACAGTCTAACTGAGTATCATTGCTCACCGTGTCCATTCCTTTATGACAATGGTGTACAGTGTGGCTGCTTCCAGCACGATAACGCACCATTTCACCAAGCTCACATCATCTCAAATTGGTTTCTTGAACATGATGACGAGTTCACTGCACTGAACTGGTCTCCAAAACCTCCAGATCTCAATCCAGTAGAGCACCTTCTTGATGTGATGAAAGAGGAGTTTCACTGGATGTGCAACCGACAAATCTGTAGCAGCTGTGTGACGCTATCATGACAACATGGACCAAAATCTCAGAGGAATGTTTCCGGCACCCTGTTGAATCTATGCCACGAAGAATTAAAATGGCACTGAAGGCAAAAGTTTGTCAGCTATTACTATTTCTAGCAAGTTGCCCATAATGAAGCGGTCGATGAGTGTGGTTGGAAGGAAGGAGAGAAGAGAAAATAAATCTCATAAAATGTGAAATTTACTGCTAGGGTGATTCTGTACTCATACTAACTGGTGTCAGATAAAATTTGGACTTTGAAATTTCTCCAAAATTCATGTAAACTAGACAAATATAATATGTGTGATTGCAAAGGACGATGAAACTTAATATCAGAAATATCAGTCATGTTTGATTGCAGCCTTCACACACATATAGAAATACTCTTTCACAAAACTGTCCTCTACATTGAAAGCAGAAAAGTTAAATGGACTTGAATCAATAATGAAATTACCTTCAGACCTTGGCAACAACCCCTTACATCACTCACTTTCCAAATCAAATTGCAAAATGGTTTCTTATGTTATGCATTCTCTTATTTCATTTATGAAATCACAGCTTCAAGACTTATTCTAACAGTAAAAGTGCAGTTTTTTTTGTGTTATGCTTTCTGTCGGCTGAGGAAACACAAATGCTTCATCAATATTCACATGCAAATCTATGCAAACAGAGCGCATGCACAAAAATGCATGATGAACCATAGGAATTCATAGCTAGGTTGTCTGGCTATGTGTTGTGACACTGCGTGTTTAGTTCAATTACACATTCCCCAAATTATGCTCAAAAATATTCCCTATAGTACTAAAGAAGCATGTCTGATCCCACTTCATCTGTTCTCATCTCCTGTCTCCTCAATAGTTCCCATCTTATCTTAAACTGCTCTTTTCACACTTGATCTTATGTGATCTTATCTCATGTGGTCTCATCTCATCCCCCTCTCATTACCTGTAACCCTGCTAGATCAATCTTCATTACCTTTATCTCCTCTCATCACTCATCATTTCATGTCCACTTTTTTCATTTCTAGTTCCATTATTAGATCCAGATCATGTTGTATGCATTATGTTTGTTATACAAGTCTATGTATACAGTCAAGCTAAGTCATGACAATAATACTGCGCTATAACCTCCAAAGATGATTTTGCCACTGCTTTCTTCTTGGGCCTGAGAAAGGTCTAACACATGACCAAGAGAAGCTTGGATAAGCATGGCAACAACAGAAGGTAACTAATGCCTGAATGCGGGGACTTTATTTGCCAAAAGAAATTTCTCCACATTATGTAACTGGAAAGTGTAGTGATGAAGCTGCAAGATCAATTTCAATGAAGTCACTGCATTCTTTCTTTTATCTCTTCAGCTGAGTATGCTGCATTTTTCCTATAGAGATTTAATGGATAAGAGATCTTTTGCCAACTTCAATAGGGAGAAGTGTGCCAGCATGCTTAATCACTGTTAGACAGCAATCTGGATGATGCTCAGGAAGTCTAGAGCACTTCAGAAATGATAAGATGAAAAGCTTTGCAACAACTGCCATAACTGAAAGAAAATGCTCTTATTAGATTTCATGCATGGTGGATCTTTATCTTTTTTCCATGATATTTAATATCAAAACAGCCTCCATAATGACATAGGTTGTGAGCTGGGCTACAATCGGATGGCAAGGCACTGATCCACATTAAATATTTGTTAGTTCAAGTATTACTCCTCTCAAACAGCGTTTTCCATATGATTTGGCTAAGATTTCATACTTGAAGTTTTCTCTAAGATGTTTTGGGCTGAATGGCTTTTGTAAATGGAGCCTTCACAACTAGCCTACATGCTGACAGCTCCCTTTGATATGGTTTCTCTTGGGGCACCCCGACTCAACAGGCTGAGTGGTGTGGGAATATACCTGCCGTCAATCTCCAACACTGCTGGTGGCTTGTGAGATGAATGTTTGCCAAATGGCCACTTTTTCATGAAAAAAAAAGACATGATGAACCTTTGGGCATGCATGGGCCTGTTGCAGCCGCTGTCTAAAAGCAAGGACACTGAGACAGATGGTCTGCGGTCTAGGGGACAGCCCCCGAGGAAGAAATTGCTATGAGCAGGCAAAAATGAGGCTAATGACATCAGAGCATGCTCTCTGTGTGTAAAAAAAAAAAAAAAAAAAACCCTACCAGGAAGACTTGAAACTGAAACCAGCTTATTTGGTCAGCGCGTGTAGAGTAGATCTGATGGTAAAATGATACCAAAGAAATTAGCTTGTAATGTAGGCTTGTTGTTTATGATCACCACACAAGTCTGCAGTGGCACTGGTTGTATTCATCTGGCCAATACAGTCCCACACGCTGGAGAGATTAAAGAAATCAGTGGACTGGAAAATCGCTGAGTACATAGGGTCAGTGGGACGTCGCAACACCCCCATCATGAAACTTGTCTCCTTTATTAGAGCAATAAAGTCTGGCCTACTTCCTTTGATTTTCAATCTTTGAAGAAAAAAAACGTACAGCACCTTAATAGAAAATCTGCTAGGTGTGTTTGGGATCACACGAGTCTTTACTCACAGAATCACTTGCGTTTTTACGCAGCTGCTCCTCCTCTCCCGTCACAGCGGCCGGGTCCACCACCAGCTTCTCGAAGCACGCTGAGCCGAGAGAGGAGCTCTTCTGCTGGTACACCATCAGCTGGGACACGGGGAGTTTTGGGCTTCCGTGCGCCATCAGCTCCGGTTTGCTCCCCGTGACCCCAGAAGCCGTGCCAAGAGGCAGTAGCGGACACTGCCTGTCGCTGCTGGTCCCGGGGACCGCATCGCCTCCAAGAGACTTGTCTCCCTCAAAAGGTACCGGCGTAGAGGAGCATAGGTTCGGCTGCGACGACGAAAATACCCGATCCAGCTGTTTCTTTTTTCTCTTAAACATCCACAACCCCGATTCCTTTTTGCTGCCCTCCGCGCCCCCAGCGCCACGACGTTCTGATCCCAGTTTAGGGCTCAGCCATGGCTTGGCTTTTTCCTGGAAATTCTTCCACATTCTCCGCTGGTAGGACAGGGACTCTTGTCCCTTGGCTGTGCTCTCGTGTTTCGGTGATTTTTGCTCCATTGTGCCTGTGCAGCAGCCAGCCAGCCTGAGCACACTCTGTATAGTGGACGAATGTCACAGTTGGGCTGCTGCAGCTCGGGTGCACTTCCACTGATGATCACTTTAGAGCGCCAAGAAAGAAACGTGATGATGAAGGAGGGTGCCAATCTTCCTGCGAATGCCTCTGCAGACTGCACTGTAAATGTGTATGTCCCACTGTGCAGTGGGCTAGTTGGAAGACAAGCAGTAATTAAATTACATTTAAGATATCTCACCTCAGCGGTGAAAGTTGGAGCACGTGTTGTGACTTCATCGAGATTACATAAGAGATTTTAAAAATCTTAGTCCGGTTTTCTTTGAGTCTCATCCACTGTGTTTAACCAGGGGTTAGGCAAACTTGCCCATTAATTGTTATACGCTATTCAAATGAAGGACGAAGTGTGCACCGCGCCGCCCTCTGGCCAATCATGTCACTTGACTTGGTAATGTGTATGCTGGTGATTGCATAACAGTACCCACAATGCCTCGTGGATATGTTTATAATTCAATTTTGGGTCCCCTGTCATTCCCATCTGAGTTGATCTCTTTCTAGTTTAGTAGTTTCTGATATGTGCATGGCTATTTTAATCCTCCGGCTTTACTTTTATTTATTTATTTTCAAAACACTGACCTTGGTAAATCTATGCAGACAGTGTGTCTGAAATCTTAGAGGTTTTGAAGACTTGTTCTCCTTTGTGTCACATGCATGATCTTGTGCTACTTAGCCACGTCTGGATATGTTCTCCCCACCCAAAAAAAGTCAGGTTTCACTGGATATTATCACCCACGTGCAGCAGCAAGCAGGCATCACTGAGCAGCCTCCCCCTCCTCTCTTTCTCTCTTTATTTGCTGCGCTGATGGGATCTGCTCATTACGTCTCCCCCCGGCCCTTGTTTCAGTGCTGGCTGTGTTCTGCCCTCTTGTTTAACACTGTGCCCTCTCTCTTAGAAACTAACACACATAGACAGTAAGAATGAAATGCTTTCATTTACAGCTAGCAGGACAGTGAACTGCTCTCGATACCTCTTTAAGTTAAGTACGGACATGTAAGCCAAACAGTCCCTTTCATCTCCCAGGCTGAGGTTTTCCACGCAATCCTGATAGAAATATCAGGTTTGTGTGGAAAACTGATGAATCTGCTCTGAGAAGGCCTTTCCTCTTAATGATCCTGGTCCTGTTGATAAGAGACTAATCATGTGTGTGTGGATGTGTGTGTGTGTGTGTGTGTGTGTGTATGCACACAACAGATAGACATCTAAAAAACCTTGAAATTCAGTGCCACTATTACTCTTGAATCACACTGCATTTTCTGTATGCTGATGCTTGTTGTGGTTAAATGAAACAGAATTCCAAGCTGCCCGCTCATCTGATAAATATAATTGTACATAATCAAAATACTTAATCTGTGGATTGGGTATGGCACTCAAACCTTTAAATTTAGTCTGTATGCCATCATTGTCTATGCCTTATGCAAATAATTAAGTGTTCTGCTTCCCAGTCTCGGTCTTCAACCAGACTTACCTGGTATAAGCAGTTTCTGTGTGTTGGCCAGAGAGTGGACACAATCAATTAAGTTTTAGTGCTTCATTGAAGAAGCTTGATTTAGTTGTTTTTTTTTTTAGTAATTTGAAGTATTTCCAAACAAAAAAAAGGACTGCCACTGTTGCACAACAGGAACAAAGCAAATTCAAGAATTCCATGGGCAAGAGCGTCTTCCTTTTATCAGTGTATAAATGGATTAAATGACTCTGAATTTTAATTCAATTACAGTACAGTCCATTTGTACATTCATTGCCCACACTGAGCTACATTCAAAGCCCTCCAAGATAAGTATTTTCTGCAGGACAAGTTAAGAGGTGATTTAATGACACACTTGCCTAGACCAGTGCAAGAGAGCCTGGATTAAACAGGATTTCTATGCTATTAGTAGTATTTCATGATAGAGTAAGGCTAACTCCGCTGAACTGGAGTATCAAATACAATATTTGAAGGCATAAAGAAATTTCAAAATTATGAGGAAAATAACAACAATCAGCAAAATGCAAAAAAAAGTGACTTAGGTCAACAATGTATTACAAACTCTTGCAAGGGATGATCAGTTTCTCAGCTACAATTCTACAATTTACAACAATGTTCACACTCTCTGGTCATCAAATACTTGGCAAAGTATTTGCTGCTTCACCACATAGACAATGCATTTTTTCACATTACTGTTAACAATGGCAGGCAGGCACACCCCCATGGAAGGAGACCACAGTTACCAAGTGACAGCACAAACACATTATTGCAAAAGCTGGCTGAAGAAAAGCACAGACCTGTGAGTATTCTTATATGACAAAAATTAAGGATCTTTGTTCAATATCTTTAAGAAAATGGCATGCATAACATTGCACAATATCAAAATGTCTCCTTATGCACCCACTGAAATATAAAATGCTTATTTGTTTTAACAATAAGAAAGGAATGAAAAGGAGGATACTGGACACATCTGAGTGAAAACTATCACACTTATATATGTAATATGCATCTCTTTGTAGACAATAAGGATGTCTCATGAGTCAGAGTTACAGAGTCGCACAAGGTAACTTTTCTTATTGACATTTCTGTATTCTATACTGCCATTATATATATATATATATATATAGATAGATAGATAGATAGATATATGAAATGACAATAATAAGTGTGCAGTATATTACAGTCATTTATTTTTCATTTTCAATTTGTGCAGGTTGCTAAATTAGTTTCAAATCCAATCTGTGCTTAAGAGGTGAATAAGTTGTGCTTCCTCCGCACTGATGGGATTGAATTAAGGTTGTGAACCTTTCTAACACTGCTGTGTATCAAACTGATAAAATTAATCCTTAATCCACAAAAGCCTCAGACAAGGCAACACAGCATGTGCAGGGACGTGAAGACAATACCCAAGGGCATGAAAACCAATGTCCGTCTTGGCTTTGTTGAATTACACTTTAAAATGTCTGTTTTTCTTCTTCAACACGACTTTGCAAGATTTGCAACTAACAGTTTGCATCGCCAACAAAAACACTAATACAGATCTGAAACATTAGGACAAGTCAAAGCTTGGTTTTCTGTTTACTTCCTGATTAAGGCCAGATGATTTGGAAGGCCGTTTGAGGAGTCAGGATAGGGTGCTGGCTGTGCTGTTGGAGCAGGCTTTCAGAATCAAAGCGGAGGTGACAGCCGGTCTGCAGTCCAACCATGGCTCTGTCCAAATTGAATCACTCTCCCGCAAGCTGTTGGAGAGACACATACTCACCATTACACGTATTGTTAAACAGCTCAGCATGGGCATGCAGGTATGCAAAGTGGTGGAGGTTAGTGGGGAAGGTGTTGTCACATATTTAGATATGAAGCATTGTGTAACTTCTTGGCTTGCTTTGTGTTGAATATGTTGCACATCTTATTAGGTGGGTGAAGTCAAGCATATGTGTTGATTGTCTCCTTTTCTGGCTGTTCTCTTCTCCTTGCATTGTTTGATGTGCTGCACACCCACCCACGCCGACTCATGCCCACAAATTCCCAGTTGATTTGATTACACCTGATAGAATGGTGCAGTGCTCAAATAAAGCCTACTTGACTTCTCACCATCATCAGCTCATGCACATTTTGTCTGTTTAAGCAAAAAGTGTTGATGTGCACAGCATGTGGTTAACTAAATACTTTCAAGTTATGCATTTCAATTCCAACAGCTTTTCTCCTTACAGCAGTCAGAAGAATTGCAGGAAAGTACGAGGACTCTCTGTCTCGTGGAACAAGTGTGAGGGTGTTTGGAGTCATCTTTCACTGAGCAGAACATCAAACCACACTCTGAGAGCTGCCTTACAGAAGTAGGGCACAAAAATGAAGCACACAGCTTCATTAGTGTGCATCAAATGGGCCATTAGCATGATTAGAGGCTATCATTATTTGAAATATTACATGAATGCCAACATACTAATTAATCCTGAAAATCAAGAAGCAATCAGCTGAGTAAAGGACTGAATACTTTGCAAACATCTAATGAAAGCCACATCACACGGTTACTGTTTGCTTTCACGATAAGCCAGAGGGTAATCCCTTTGATTTAAGGGTATTTTACACACGCAGCCTGTACAGTGATCATTCATGCAAATGCACTGATGAAATTCTGCCAGTTTGAAGTGATCTTTTGCAGAACAGGACATGAAGTAGTTTACATTTAATGTTTATCTTGGTGGCACTAACATCTGCTGCTTTCTGCTGGGTACTTTCTGAACAAATTATATCTTTTTTCTTCTGTTTTTTCACTTAATTTGCTGGGAAAATATTCACATTACTTTTGAAACAAATGTATGTGCCATCTTTGTTCTGGGTAAAGGCATTAGAGAATGAGATGGCCCAGCGGGACTCTGTTACCTCTGGAATGGCGCTAGTACGTTCAAAACCTGGACCAGAAAAACACAGTTGGCATTGGAGACCTGAGAGGAAGAGTAACCAGGTAGGCACTGTTCAAGTCCTGGGTCAAACATTGTCTTTGTATAGTGAGGTCCCATCTGCACAGTAAATGAAAGAAACAGCAAAGCATTATTTAAATGTATTAGAGTGATATGACTTCACTCGCTGATACCCTGCATGTTTTCTCTCTCCCACTAATGAAGTGAAATTGTTTAGACTTCTGTCTGGGAACTCTTCACAATCACATGACCTCAAATCAGTCCTACACACAGACACACACATGCACAGATGCAATTATTTTGTTCCCACCAAAGTGAAGTTCCCAGGTTTAAATGTGCTTTAGATGCTGATTAGCACTTGCTCATTATTCTGTGTCTGTGCAGATCGCACTTACTACACTGGATCGCTGAAAAGTGTCTGTCATCCCACGCACATTGTGATTGGCTTTTTGCTGTGCGGTTACCTAGACCGAATTATTTTCAAGACTTTAAACAACTGCTGATCTTTACCCGTACCTGTGTAAACAGACAGAAGACCAAGAGGTGTCATTTTGTGTTTGGAAAGCAAAGCTGTCGGCAGGATTTCAGACCCCGGGCCTATTACCAAACAAACCCCTGATGCTGGGTCCGATAAAGGCAGAAGAAAAATAAACTACTATTCAATGTGACGACCTCTTTCATGCTGCTCATAACTAATCAATTAAGCTAAAGGCTGTTGGTTTTACAATTAGTTTGTATTTGTCAGTGTAGAATTGCAGGGAAATAACCCAGATTTCACATCAATCGTCCCTGTAATTAGTTGCTGGAGTATGTTTTCTCACAAATATTATATTGACACATACAGGCAGGCCCGATAAAGACAGGAAGAGAGAGTCTTAACAGGCAGTGGAAGGAAGGAAGCTGTACTGTCATGTTGATTAATAGAGTTAATGCAGTTCATGCTTATCACTTATCACTCAAAGTATGCCAAAAGCATGATTTTGCATGTCAGAGGCTGGAAGTTAAATTTTCACAATATCCTGATTGTATTTGGTGATAAATCCACTGAAGAGATTTTCTCACTTGATTTATTGTCATAGTGTTTGTTATTTGTATCAGCGAATCATCAAAAGATGCAAACAAGTGGCCAGTGAAACCTTCAAATGTGCTTGTTCAGTATTCAGAGCACGCACTCGCACTGCTAAGGTTTCACCAGAGCCTTTTTTGTTTTACTTTTATTAGCTCACCTTGAAAATTGATACCAGCAGCAGTATTTTTTTTTCATTCTAATTTAGCGGTTCTAATATAGAACTTTCTTTTCTTTTTAGTCTTCTGCTCATCTCTCTGTCTTCACACCTTTCTCAAAGTCCCTCCAATCCCACTTTTCTGATTCAGTGGTCTCTCACCAGCTCTGTGTTCTTCCCCACCTATTATCTCAGGTGTGATTCCAACATTGCCAAACTGAGTGCTGACGTGAGCTCTGGAGAGCAGCAGGTGATCAGACTGCAGTGGGAGGTTCAAGAGCTCAGGAAAGCTGTGAATGGAGAGCTCAAAGAGCTGGAAGGCAAGGTGGGACTTAATATATGCATGCTGAGAAGGGTTTGGCAGAAAAGGAGTAAGAAAGCAGTTCAGCAAAACTTTACACTATCAGCTACAATACTAGTTCCAAACTGAAAAATTTCACAAATCTTCATAGGTTAATATTGTGACATGTGCTTGCCAAGTCCTTATTTATCTCTGTGACATTCAGCTAAGATGAGGTAGCACTCTGAAATCAGTAATAATAGAAATTTTGGATGGTTTGTCCCATAATACTAACCTCAGTAGCAGTATGGCTCTGGGATTGGAAATGTTTGTCTATTTTGGTCTGGGTGGGAGTCTCTCAGCAACTTTTCAACAAACTGTTATACATTGTTGATATTTCAAGCATAACCTTTATAATTTCAGAGACACTTTGTCATTTACCACCATGAGCAGACTGAAGTTTTTATTTTGATATAACTATTTATGATTTACAGATGTGCAACCTTTTCTACTTTTGCAGTCACCCAACTTGTCATCCAGTTCTGCTAATGGGCCAAAGTTTACAAATATGTCAATACACATCTGAGTAGTTACTGTATGGACTGCCCTAAAAATGCGTGTGCATATTAGCATTATTCTTGTGAGCATAGCAAACTGGGATTCATGATAATTACCCCTTTTCCCTCTGTAGTAACACATGTTCAGACAGAATGTTGATTTAATTCATTTGAATTATCTGGTCTCAATCACAAAACGGTTCATTATTCTTTAGTACAATAGTGAACACATTTATTTGAATGCTTGATTCATAGAGGGAATAATAATCTGGTAATATGCACAGATGGTGCACTCGTTGGACACTTTATTAGGTACACCATGCTAGTACTGGATTTGACCCCCTTTTGCTTTAAGAGCTACCTGAATTTTTTTGTGGCATAGATACAATACAGTACTGGAAAACCTTCTCAGAGATTTTAGTCCATATTGTTAGACAGATAGCATCACACAGTAGCTGTAGATTTGTCAGCTGCACATCCATGATGCAAAGCTTCCATTCCACCACATCCCAGAGGTGTTCTGTTTGACTGAGATCTGGTGATTGTGGAGGCTAATCTTCACATAGGTTGTGATGTTTAAACAATGCTCAGCTGCTACTAAGTGGCCCAAAGTGTGCCAAGAAAGCATTCCCCTCACCATTACACCATCACAAGCAGCAGCCTGAACCATTGATGCAAGGCAGGACAGATCCATGCTTTCATGTTGTTTAGGTCAAATCATGACCCTACTGCACTTTCTGAATGCAGAAATTGCAGACTCATCAGACCAGCCAGTGCTTTCACAGTCTTCAATTGTCCAGTTCTGGTGAGGCCGTGTGAACTGCATCCTCGGTTTCCTTCACACAGTGTGATCTTTTGCTGCTGTAGAATATCTCCTTCAAGGTTTCGCATGCTGTGTTGTCAGAGATGCTCTTCTGCATACTTTGGTTGTAACGAGTCATTATTTGACTTTACTGTTGCCTTCCTATCAAATTGAAGCAGTGTGGCTATTCTGCCACTCACTGGATATTTTCTTTTTGGACCATTCTCTGTAAACCCTGGAGATGATTGTGTGGGAAAATCCCAGAAGATCAGCAGTTTCTGAAATGATTAGACCAGCCTGTCTGGCACTAGCAACCATATCGCATTCAGAGTGACTTAAATCATCTTTCTTCCCCATTTTTCACTTTCACTTCTTCCATTTCAGCAGGTTGTTTTGACCATGTGTACATGACAAAATGCACTGAGTTGCTACCATGTGATTGACTGATTAGCTATTTGGGTTAGGAAACAACTAAACATGTGTGCCTAACAAAGCGGCCTGGTGAATTCAAGAGAGGATGGCTCGCTGTCTGGCAGGAGATTCAGCGCTTACTGCGGCTGAGTGAGACTGACCTTATCAAACAAACTTAGAAGCTCAGTCATAACCAGAGTTTGAAAGAAAGACGTGAGATGTGAAATCAATTCAAATGGGATGTCAAGATAATCATAAAAACCACCAATCCCTTTTTTTAGAAGGTCAATGTTAGAAAAAAATATGAAAACCCTGGATTAGGATATGCATGTCACATATTATAATGCTCTTTACTTGAGCTAAAGCTACTGCAAGTGCCTTCAACACTCACACTGATTCAGGCAGTACTCAGTTCTGTTGGTGGCACAGGGTGGTAAATCACTGTGATGGCAGCACATTAGCTGTGGGTCAGTGGTCAAGCGCTTACCATAAAAATAAATGAAAATGCCTACAAAGTGGGTCACCGGTGTTACTCTCAGTCATGACTGGCCACAGGAGTGGCGCATAACACAGTCAGCTCAACAAAGCAGAAAACACAAAGGGTAAAGGTCAGAAACAAAGCTGGAGACACTCCAACGTGGTATAACAGAATATGTTTGTTTGTGTGTTTTCTTATTATCAGATTCATAATGACCTTAGAAGACTGGAAGTCTCATTGACAAAGTATTCCAAGGACCAAAAGCACTCGATGTCTGATCTGCATAGACAAGTTAAGCTATTAGAAGACAGGTAAAACTGTTTATTCAGTAACAAACCTAATGTTGTGGTACTAACAACTCCTAGAGCCAACCACTGCTAAAGCCTATCATTCCATGGATTCAGCTGCTTATCAAACCACTATTTCGAGGGGTTGCTGCTTTTTAAGTTTGTCCAAACATACATTCTCTGGTAACTACTAAGTGTATTCAGTTAGGGAAATATAGCCACCGTCTTGGCTGATTTGCCTTTTAACAGTGTTCTTTGGCTGGATAATTTACTGAGGTACTAATTTGCTCTTCAAATCTTACCAATAGTCAGTCCCAGCTATATTTACAGCCGCTCCAATACTGCAAGCCGCTTCCACCTCAAAATATTAATGCAGGAGGCACAATAATGGTGAAAGCTTGTTTTCCATTTACTATTCCATCTGAGAAATAATCTTAGCTGTTAGCAATAAATAAACATTTCAGAAACAGAGGGACATGAATGATAGATATGTTCTATTTAATAATGTTGGACCTGGAATGGAAAGCAGCTCACTGATCATATTAGAGCCAAAAAAAGATGAAAATAGTTTTTGAAATGCGTCACAATAATAATGCTGAAAAAATAAATATATATATATATAAAAAAAACCCTACCTTTTCCTTTATGTCACTTGGATTATAGATTTAATAAATTACATATCCATCCGCCCACCCAGGGTATGTTTGACCATTGATGGATAAGGTTGAAAGAGATGAAACATACTGAGTGATGTTGCCTACCTGTCGCTCAACCCAATCTGTTTTTTATATTTGAAGTGGCCAGGTCATTTTTCCAAAGTAGGCACTGCTGATCTCAGAAAGCTTTTTTATTAATGTTCAGTCTACAGAGAGTGTTCATTAGATTTTGCATCCTAGATCTCACTGGTTCTTTTTAAACAGTCCAAGTAAGCTTGCTGATGGTTATGTTTTAACCATCTCACATATGGCTACACTGAGCCATATTTGCTTCATAAGTCTGAAGTAGTCAATCAGCATGTCCTTGGTTTTTACTGATGAAATCGTGTGTCTGTTGGAGGTGGTGGTGCAGGGAAAGCTGGGCACTAGAGACCACATCTGCAGATATTCAATAGGGTGCAATATCATCGTACCTGTACAGAAAAATGTATTTGCAGCAGGATTCTAACAGTGACACACAGACGAGTGACTACTGACTGTTTTAAGGAGACTTTACACAAGAGGACTAAGAGTAAAGAAAGTTCTGCTTTTGAGTCCTGTATTATTATACAGCCAACACAATATTTCACTCATTTTTTTCAAGGCTGCAGTTTTCACCTGAGACACTTTAACACTGTTTATCAGATGTGAGCAATGTGGAGCACATGCAGCGATAGATTTCAACTTCTTTATACAGTACCAGTCAAAGGTTTGGACATACTGACTATATAGTCGATGTCCACTCCTAAGACATTTATAATTGAAAACAATTACCTAAATGTGAAGTAAAGCCTATTATATTTCACTTTGTATTCCTTGTGTCTTTGCAGGATGTCAGGAGAGCTTGAGGAGGGCAAGGAGCAAATAGAGAAGTTGAGAAACTGGACCGAACAGCAGCTCAAACACTCTTTCCAGTCACATGCGCAGGACATCCAGGAGCAAGTTTCACTATTACAAGACAAAATGGTACAATATATGATTTCAGAATCCACTTGTCTGCATGGAAGTTTATCAGCTTATAAATGTAAAAGGTGATATAAAAATATAATGGACACATATACTCACTGGCAACTTCATTAGGTACGCCTGTTCAACTCAACGTGTTTAGGCATGTAGACATGGTCAAGACTACCTGCTCATGCTCAAACTGAGTATCAGTATGAGGGTAAAAGGTGATTTGAGTGACTTTGAATGTGGCATGGCTGTTGGTGCAAAATGGACTGCTAATCTACTAAGAATTTTTCCACATAACCATCTCTAGGGTTTACATAGAATGGTCCAAAAACATCCAGTGAGCAGCAGTTCTCTGGGTGAAAATGCCTTGTTGATGCCAGAGGTCAGAGGAGAATGGCCAGACTGCTTTGAGCTGACAGGAAGGCAACAGTAACTCAAATAATAGAATAGAATGCCTTTATTTGTCATTATGCAGAATGTACAATGAGATTGGAATCACTCTTGACAACCAAAGTATGCAGAAGAGTGTCTCTCAACACACAACTCATCAAACCTTGAAGCAGATAGCCTATGGTAGCAGAAGACCACACCAGGTGCCACAACAGCAGGAAACAGAGGCTACAATTTGCACACTCACTAAAAATAGAGAATCAAAGTTTGGAACATTGCCTGGTCTGGTCAGTCTTGATTTCTGCTGTGGCATTTGGAAGATAGGGGTGTAATTTGGTGTGAACAACAAGTAAGCATAGATCCATCCTGTCTTGTATGTGGTGATGGTGCTGCAATGGTGTGGCACACTTTTGGCCCTTTATTACCAGGTGCCATGGCCTACCTGAGCATTGTTGATGGCAGTGTGCCCGTCTTCTGATGGCTTTTTCTAGTCGGATAACGCACCATGCAAAATATTCAGGAAGTTCTGAAGGCAAAAGGAGGTCTAACCTGGTACTAGCAAGGTGTACCTCATGAAGTGTCTACAAAAACTAAACCTGGCTGGTTAATTGCATTTGCAATAAGCTTTACCTCATTGTTTTCCTCTGGAAAGCAGGCCTCTTTTGCATTAAAGCAACAGAAAAATTGTAAATTGCATTGTTGAGACTGTAAGTGTTCATGATGTTGAAATAGCCATCATGCTATAGAGTATGAAAATGATTTAAGTACATTCCAGTACTCTAAGTTTAAAAGATGAATTTTCATATGTATACTGTGCTTAGTTAGAGGCAGTGTCTAGATTAATTGACCGCCAGCTTGCTCTGGAGGCACGTGTGGAGAAGTTTGACACCCGGTGGAAGCAAGCAGACTGCAGTCAGTATGATCAGCTGAAACGCTCAGAAGGTAAACTCAGCAGAAGAATAACCTCAGTGGAGAACAGGCTTCATCAGAAGCTGCAGCTGCTCAAACAGGAATACCACAAAGGTGGGTGATCACTGTTGGTAACTTGCTGTCATCAGAGAGCAAACACACATGTACCGCATGTACTTCGCCATACACGTCAAGGAAAATAATACACATGCAAGAACGCTTCATGAGAGTCTGAAACAGAGAAACAATATTTTTTTAACAGTTTTTTTTTTAAACACTTAACAGTGTTAATAACAGTACTATAAAGGACACGGGGGAATTATCTTACTCTACACATATGGCTGCGTCATGCAAGTACAACAAAGCTAGTAAGTCCCAAGACAATCCACAGGAACACACATTCATTGAGCCAGCCAAACCCACTAGCTCGTCTCCCTATCATGCTGTGTTGACATCCATCCTCATCTCATTTCCCAGGATGCCTGACACTAGATCTCACACCTACTCCACTTTCTGACAGTCTCTCTCTCACGCCGCAGCTCTTATTAAAGAGTAGACATATAGAAAAGTGCCAACATTTCTCTTGGTAAATAAGACCAAGGGTAAACTGATCCATGAATCACTACTCGGCCACTGCTCTCAGCAATCCATCCATCCTCCACCACACTATTTTAAGTGTGGAATGAAAAGAAAGAATGAGATGGCAAGAGAGAATAAATGCATAATTGATGAGTGTTGTAAATATCCGTGGCAAGACAGGCATTGAGTTATGGAGTTGGAAAGAGAAGATACTTAATATCTCAAAGGGATCCTTCCCACCCTACAGTCTGTTACTTCTTAGAGTACATTCTGTAATAAAAATGTATCAGCTTTAGGCAGTATTTCATACTTGACTATGTAATGGAAACATAAGTGATGATTGGGAGCAATTAATTACAAATTGGGTGGAGAAAGACCACAAGGACATGAAACAGAGCAAGATGCAGGATATCATTATTAAATCAAAAATAAAACACAAATATGAACGCAGTACCCTTTCAGGACTTTCAGAGTTAATGTTACAGAAATTTATGAGTACTGAATAAACAGGATGGAAGTCCTTCCAGTACCATCATAGCACTTTCATCATCCAGCAGCAATAGCCTGAATAATTTTCACCTTAAATGCATTATTTTTGGTGATGATTTATACAGCCTGCCTCTGTTTGAATAGGGTTCCTGTCTGTGCATGATGCAATTGAATCCCTGAGGCAGATATGTGACATCAAATCCCGCCTTGACAAGGAGAAGCTTCAGAAGGATATCAGGCACATCTGCAGTAAGGTGACGGAGCTCAAGTGCTAGTGATGGTAGCTGAAGAGGAACTTATTTCTGACTGTCACACCCATCCTGAAGCAACAGCTCGAATCAAACCCTTTTTTTGAAATAAAACCCTCTGGGTGTCACTTCATCAGCAGCTTTATAGCTATCTTTTTTCCATGAGCCCATAGCTTTTCAGATTGTACCTAATCTAGCCCATCTTTGAAAACCAGATAAACGATCTATTACAATGTATTAGAAAATTACCAAGAAATTCTATTCACAGCAAGAGTTTCACAACTCAGCACATTGACATAATCTGTCTTTATATGGATGGTTTGACTGTAAAACTTGAGAACATTATTCCCAATGAAGGATTTTTTAAATATATTAAATCTTTTACTGTTTTGTTGCAGTAACAGGAAACATTCTCCAAATACAGAGTTTATACAGCTGTGATGTCTGCCTTTCTACTTTCGTCCACACTTTGGTTCAGCTGTATATGTTAGCATAGTAGGCTCCCACTTAGATCAATTTATTTGATGTAGTCCTACTCTTGCATACAAACAAAACTGCCGAAACCCGGGATCGAACCAGGGACCTTTAGATCTTCAGTCTAACGCTCTCCCAACTGAGCTATTTCGGCCCTTTTAGTAAAGGTTTGTGTGATGATGTCATCTAACAGATGCTGTTTATATATATATATATATATATATATATATATATATATATATATATATATATATATATATATATATATATATATATATATATATATATATATATATATATATATATATAAACACCATCTGTTAGATGACATCATCACACAAACCTTTAAAAAACCTTTAAAAAACCAAAACGAGACAGTCAGTCCCGAAAGCAATTTCAAAGCGTTGCATTTCATCGGGTCCTTATCAAGATTTAAATGATTTCTTTATTTGTTTATGGTTTTAATGTTTGAATTAAAGTTAAAAAACTGAAGCGTAGAGGCGTTTCAATGTGGCTTTCGAGTGGCGAGATTTGTTTCGAGAAGGACTTTTATCTAGTCCAGACTTAAGTTTCGATTCTCGCCAGTGAGCGCGATTCAAAGTTACCATAGTGAAATTTGTGGAGGAAAATATAAACAAATAAAAGGACACGTGGCCCGTACGGGGATCGAACCCGCGACCTTGGCGTTATTAGCACCACGCTCTAACCAACTGAGCTAACCGGCCATACTTGTAGGGATATGACGTAATCAGAATCATAATCGAAACCTACAAGACAGAAAGCAAGCGGCATTGATTGTGGTAAAACGACTCTGCACCTACGGTAAGGTTACAGCATTTTAACCTCGATCAGATAGTGCTTCAGGGAGTAGTCAGGGGACAGCCTGCTCTGCGTGGGCTACATTATTATACTGTAGAAGAAAGCTGGGCCGACACAGGTGACAGGGAAGGGCAAGCTCCTTTGTATAGCACGATCTAAGTAAGACTGTACACATAGAAGGCAGTTAGATGAGGTATAAACGAAAAGCAACGAAATAGCCTTTAAGTATACACAAAAAGAGCAAAATAAAAGGGGAGGTTTAAAAAGGGGATGAAGAGGACACATTAAAAGTGAGAAATAATTGCACAGCAGTACAATATATGAATATGAACATGAATGATGAGAAACATTCAGGAAATGAGAGTTCTAACAATGTTTTAATGAACTGAACTTTGGTTATTAGTAGTGAGCGTGTTTCTTTCTTTTTCTTGTTCCGCTGGGATTTACTAACCAAAAGTAAAGCAGCAAAGCAATTTCTTTAAAAGTTTCTTCTATAAACTAATTTTGAATTTTTGTGTTACACAGAGCACTGCAGGTCTTTGTCATCCTCTGCACACCACATTCTCATATCAGGATGTCAGTGCAGTTCTCTGGCTGGGAGGTGGTTGACGATGGTGCCTCTTTTACTGGTGTGGTGCTAGAGCCGTCGCAGAGACCTCAAAACCGGGGAGTCTACACTATGTACCACGGGACCAGTCTTGCCTGCGCAAAGATCATCATTGCAAATGGCTTTAAACAGTCATCAAGTGGCATGCTGGGAAAGGGTGTCTATGTCAGTCGTGATAAGAAAAAGGCAGCCAGTTATCCAAAGAACAGCAGCCCTTCAGACCGCGTGGTCCTTGAGCTGCGTGTGCGTGTTGGCCGTGTCAAACGTATTGACAAGGACAACCATCCTCTGCAGTTAACCTGGCACTCACACGGCTATGACACTGCCTGGGTGCCCCCCAAGTGTGGCATGACAGCTGTGAAAAGTGGCATGGAGGAAGATTGTGTGTTTGATCCCAAAAGAGTGACTGTGGTAGGCATTGCAAACGCCCCAGACACCACGGTAAGGGCAGCGCTTCAGCAGCTTCTTGCACAAAAATCCAAATCGCCCGGAAGAGGAGATGGTAATGTGTGTCCCCTTTGCAGAGAAAGACACAGCAGGGCTCCCAACACGTCAAGCAACAGTGCTGGAAGTGTGGGCAGAACATCTGTATTCTTATGTCGAAGCATTTCTGTCCAGACAGACCCTGACAGTCGAGAAAGAAGAAGAAGGAAGAAGAAATTGGATAATCCATGTGTCCTATTTATCAGCTGATGTGTCATAGTGGGATCAACAGCAAATTATAGCTGATGCAACTGGTGCAGTAGGTTCTAATAATTGATTCTGGATTTGATGGATTTTTGTCAGCAGTCTAAAAAAATTTTATTTGTAAACACAATTCTTAAGTCTCGTGTATAGTGTTAATTTCCTATTTATAATGCATCAGTTTGACATTATTTGATCATTATTCGTGTTATTGCTATATATTGTTATGTGCAAACAAATGAACACAACATTTAACAGAATTACATACAATGAATATAATTATGATGATATAAGCAACCAACTGTATAAACTGATAATTTCTAAAACTAACAACATATCAGTTGCTGTCCATGCAAGGGACTGAAATTCGTATTTACCAGGAATTCCCAGGTTAACTCACTAAGACTGTGGTCAGCAACCTTCCTGTTTACAGGGATGAGAACCAGAATACAACCAGCTGGCAGCCAGTCAAGTCCCCTCCAGCTGCGCTCAGTGACAAAGACTCATTCAGACTGATGGCAACATGTTGGCAATCTGTCTGCATTTATAAATGAGACAGCAGTTATTTGCAAACCTTTTACAGTCTCTCTGAGAGTGACTACAGTCAGTCCAGGCCAGACTGCAACTATTTACAGAGAGGTTGCCTCCTATCAGATGACCTGTGCAATCGCCTTGCAGTCAAACGTGGTCCTGAGTGTGTGACACCCTCAAGCTCTGGGCAACCATTTAGTCACCACAAGTTGCTGAATGTGAAAAAGATTCAACGCAACCAGGCAGGGGGCAATTTTTTTGTTTATTTATTTATTTTTAACTGTATTACAGAGCTTTTTTTTTTATTTAAAAAAATTATATTTGGTGTCCCTGTATCAATACAATGTCACAATACTACGCTGTATCAATTTATCTGTCAAACTTATACATACAGTAACTTTTTTAGTGCTGACATTAATTCAGGCTGCTGTTTTGTGGGTACTGTTTAATGAAGCGGAGGCGCCAGGCCTTTGTGGCATATGTTTGTTAATCTGGAGATAATGATGTACCTGTTCTCGTTTGCATGATAGGGCCACCCACTTCACTTTCTAACCTGTTTATCTCCAGTTTATGATAAACGGTTCACACGGATGAGCTCCCATTCTTAGAGAGAGTTGCCTCTCCATGAGGTGCCTCTCTAAACACTCAACTGTGTGAAGTGAACCAAAGAGTGGTAATATATCTTTTCGAAAGAAGAATGAAAGTTTATGAGTGTGATTTTAGTTTAAATAAACTTAACCGTGGCCCGTACGGGGATCGAACCCGCGACCTTGGCGTTATTAGCACCACGCTCTAACCAACTGAGCTAACCGGCCTGCTGTAGCAGCAATAC